>ML404615.1:0-46294 GCA_005239525.1 Nicotiana knightiana | reverse complement strand
ATCTTGATTTCACCCACAGGACAACACTACCCTGCCACGGCCCGCCTCCGTTTCTTCTGCACAAACAATACTGCCGAATATGAAGCTTGTATAATGGGCATGAACATGGCCATTGACATGGATGTAGAAGAGTTATTGATCATGGGAGACTCCGACTTGATCATTAAGCAAGCTCAGGGAGAGTGGGAAACTCGGGATGTTAAACTCCTTCCCTACAGACAACATGTGGAGATCTTAGTAAGCAATTTAAATCCATCGAGTTCAGATATATTCCTCGGTGCCACAATGAGTTAGCTGATGCGCTGGCCACCTTAGCTGCAATGCTTCCCTATCCAGGTAATGTCCGCATAGACCCATTGGAGATCCAAATCAAGGAAAGACATGGTTATTGCAACACGGTCGAAGTGGAACCCGATGTCTAACCATGGTATCATGATATTAAAAGATTATTGGAGACAAGAGAATATCCCGAGCAGGCCAACGGAGACCAAAAGAGAACCAGGGGAAGTACTGTATAAAAGGACTCCCGATCTAAATCTGTTAAGATGTGTAGACGCCAAAGAAGCCGAAAGGATCATGGGCGAGGTCCATTCAGGAGTATGCGGCCCCCATATGAATGGTTACGTCCTTGCAAAGAAAATCTTACGGGCTGGATATTATTAGATGACCATGGAGAGAGATTATTTTAATTTCATCCGGAAGTGCCATAAGTGTCAAATACATGGCGACCTAATCCATACGCCACCTTCAGAACTGCATCCTATGTCGACACCCTGGCCATTTGTTGCTTGGGGAATGGATGTCATTGGGCCAATCGAGCCAAGGGCCTCAAACGGGCATAGATTCATTTTGGTTGCTATCGACTATTTCACGAAATGGGTCGAGGCCGTCACGTTCAAATCTGTCACTAAGAAGGTGATGGTGGATTTCGTGCACACTACTATCATCTGTCGTTTTGGTATCCCAAAAACTATCATTACCGACAACGCCGCGAATCTAAACAGTAACTTGATAAGGGAGTTATGTGAACAGTTCCAGAAAACACACCGCAACTCGACCCCTTACCGACCCAAAGCAAATGGCGCCACTGGAGCAGCAAACAAAAACATCAAGAAAATTCTCAGGAAAATGATTCAAACATCCAGACAATGGCATGAAAAGTTGCCTTTCGCATTGTTGGGATATCGCACGACCATGCGTACATCGGTTGGATCTACCCCTTACCTATTGGTTTATGGCACTGAAGCCGTAATACCCGTTGAAGTCGAAATTCCTTCCCTTCGGGTTATTGTCGAAGCAGAAATTGAAGACAATGAGTGGGTCAGGACCCGACTAGAGCAATTAACTCTGATTGATGAGAAAAGAATGGCCGCAGTGTGCCATGGACAATTATACCAGCAAAGAATGGCCCGTGTTTACAACAAGAAAGTGCGACCTAGGAACTTCGAGGTAGGGCAACTCGTTTTAAGACGTATCCTCCCACACCACGAAGAAGCAAAAGGAAAATTCTCCCCAAACTGGTAAGGTCCATACATCATAAGGAAAGTGCTACCAAAATGAGTGTTATACCTGGGGGACATCAAAGGAAATGACCCCGAAACGGATGTCAATGCAGATGCCGTCAAAAGGTACTATATTTGATCCTCTATATATTTGCAAGTGTTCTCCGGTTGGGATGATGAAGGCTTTCATTCTCGCTACCCAAACAGCATTAACCCTTTTGCAAAACCTTTGAGCCTGTTACTCTTCTTGGATTACCCTCTTTGGAACCCGAAAATGTTATTGGAGAAAAAGAAATGTTGAAAAAAAAGAAGGGAAAAACAACAACAAAAGTTTCCTGAACTACGTGCGACTTGATTCCGAAAGGATACGTAGGCAGCCTCTCCTTGGGGTTCAGTCACACCAAAATAAAAATCCACATTCCCCCAAGAGTTTAAGCTGGGGCAGAGGTTGTAATATGTTTGGTGATAACTTCGCCTTAAAGGTTCCAAAGTTGTAATTCAACACAAATTCTTTTCACCAAAAACCCTGTTCAAGTCCTTCCGATCAATCGGCAAAGATGTCCAAAATTAGAGGATACAGTTGTTCGGAGCAGATACAAGTAATGAGAGAAATTAAAATGAGAGAGTCTTATCGGTGAAAACCCACACGGGCACTGTAAGGCGACGGTGAATAGAGAAATTGACATTGAGAGAGTCTTGTTAGTGAAAACTCGCAAAGAGCACTACAAGGTGACGGTAAGAAGAGAAATGAGAGAGGTTAGTCGGTGAAAACCCTCAAAGGGCACCACTAATCGAAAAGGACAAGGGATCACTGATATGATCACAGTCCGGGGCAAGGTTTCTCAATCTCGAGGTGATAGTTATGATGAATTTCTTAGAGTTGGACGGTTTACCTGGATCAGGAATCTAGTCCAAAGGGCATGTCATGTTCATTGAAGTCCGCATGCACTCCAGATAAGTCTTTCTTTCCTTACCCCGAAAGGGACACCTCGTCTAAATTCGTTGTCCATTCTGTCGTTTATTTTTCTTCTGAATCCCTTTCGGTCTAACTCTGTCCCTAAAGTAAGGCAAAGAAAAGATGGAAAGACTGATTTACAGGGCTCTCATTTGACACGGGTCAATATGCAAAGGGCACCCAGCCTCGTCAGGGGCATCGAGTCGATCCCGACAGGCCACAATGGCCAATGATTCAAACTCAAAAACTTGAAAGGAGAAAATCAAATTGAAGTGCCTAGGAAGGCGAATAAAGTTGAAAGGATGGACCCCGCATGGCTAACCATCTTGGCGGGGTTTGAAAAGACGAAATATTCCAAATGACCCGAAGTTACAGTTAGAAGAAAAGTCAGGAATGAAAAGCCAATAAAGGTGAAATAAAATTGGAAAGATTAAGTCCCACGCGACTAACCGTCGCAGCAGAATTTGAGGGGGCCAAAACTCTCCCCCAATACTCTGTAAATCCAAAAGAAAGGCAAGTTAAAGGCCTACAAAGGCCAAACAAAAATGTTGGGTTCCACGTGACCGATCGCCATGATAAAATCTGGAAAGCCAAGGTCCCGGGGATGAGAGATGAAACCAAATCCCCAGCAAACGAGCAAGCAAGTGGTCGAGACCTTCGTCACAAGTCAAGTTGTCAAAATCAAGGCCGCCAAAACCAACCACCGTTGCAAACTAACAAATTGTCCTTTATTTGAAGGAAATATGTGTAACCCAAAACAACCACAAAAAAATGCAAGTGTAACCAAAAGAAAGGGCGCGAGAGCTAGAAGCGGCTCTGCAGCAACAACTCCAAAAGGGGAAGTTTTCTCCAAAATTCTTTCCCGCACTCACTCGGAATCAAATGAAAAGAAAATAAAAGAAGGAAACGATGTTGAAAACAATTCAAACCCAAAGTAGTACAGGGCCTCCAATCCCTAGCTACACCTTTTCCAACATAAGATATTTCATTCCTTAGTTGATCCCAACATAGGGTCCCACTCCCTAGCAGACACCGGCATAACCTGGTGATCTTTCTGACAACAGCATAACCTGTTGATCACATCCAGACACTGGTATAATCCAGTGATCTCTATTTCAGGCAACAACATGACCCGTTGACCTTTTCAGACACTGGCATAACCTGGTGATCTTCGTGACAACAGTATAACCTGTTGATCATATTCAGACACTAGCATAACCCAGTGATCTCTATTTCAGGCAACAACATAACCTGTTGACCTTTCCAGACACCAGCATAACCTGGCAATCTTCCTGACAATAGCATAACCTGTTGATCATCTCCAGACACTGGCATAACCCAGTGATCTCTATTTCAGGCAACAGTATGACCTGTTGACCTTTCCAGACACTGGCATAACCTGGTGATCTTCCTGACAACAGCATAACCTGTTGATCATCTTCAGACACTGGCATAACCCAGTGATCTCTATTTTTAGGCAACAACATAATCTGTCGACCTCTCCAGACACCGGCATAACCTAGTGATCTTCCTGACAACATCATAACCTGTTGATCATCTCCAGACATTGGCATAACCCAGTGATCTCTATTTTTAGGCAACAGCATGACTCGTTGACCTCTCCATACACTGGCATAACCTGGTGATCTTCTTGACAACAACATAACTTGTTGATCATCTTCAGACACTGGCATAACCCAGTGATCTCTTTTTCAGGAAACAACATGACCTGTTGACTTTTCCAGACACCAGCATAACCCGGTGACCGTTCCTTCTCCAGACACTGGAATAACCCCAGTGATCTCTTTTCCCCAGGCAACAGCATAATCTGTTAACCTCCCTAGACACCGGCATAACCTGGTGATCTCCCTGATAACAGCATAACCTGTCGATCATCTCCACACATTGGCATAACCCAGTGATTTCTTTTGTGACAACACCATAACCTGTTGATCCTTCCCCAGACACCGGCATAACCTAGTGATTTCTTCTTGACGACAACATGAGTTGTCAATCTTTTCCAGAATGGGGTCCCAAATCCCTAGTTAATTTCACCTTTTAGGCATAGGGTATCCACCCCCCTAGTCGGCATTTACTCCGGGCACACAGTTCCCAGCCTTTTATTGCTTTCAATAATAAAATAGCATAGATTTTATTACAATAACTCACGAAATTTTCCTAGTGAAAACTGGGGCAGGAAATTTCGTTCGTTTGTTTTGATTTTGTTCAGATTACGTTTCCAGAACATTGGAACTCGAGACGACCAAAAGAAGAAGTTTCGATCCAAAATAACAAAACAAATAGAAGAAAGAGAAGATTGAATCCGAAAGTGCCCAAACGGGGAAGATGTGGACTATTCAGGACAAGATTGAAGTCATCCGTCCAGTATATCCCGCTTTGATCCGTGGAACAACAAGACAAAACCAGCACTTGCGACTAACAAGCGTCAGGATCCAGGTCAGAGTCAGCAAAAGATCAAGACTCAAGACCAAGTCCCAGATAGGAATCTTGTAATTTAGCAGCTGATAGGTTTTAGTTAGTCCTCCATTTTGTACTTGGGTGTAATAAGGAGATCAACAGCAGTAACAACAACAACCGCAATGAAACCACAATTACTCGGTAGTCCCAGCTATCAAAACTTTCAGAACTACACTGACCTGATTCCTTTGTAGCCAAGGATATGTAGGCAACCTTGAAGCAGGGTGCGGTCAAACTTTTCAAAAACGCTTCCCGGTGGAACATATGAATAGGTTAAAGTTGTTTATTAATGCTCACTTTGTCTTTTCCCGAAAACTCTTCGTGTTTCCAAGCAAAGAGGGACAGCTGTGAGCATGTAATTTTTACTCGCCATATCGTCCTATAAAAATCTCAATAAATCAATTGATTTTATGAATTTTTGTTGATTTTCAGTGATTAATAGTGAAAGATTTGTATTTTTTGGCATATCCATAATTCATCTTTTAAAATTGTTAAAAATTGCATCACTATCATCAAGGAATCATAAAGTTATAATTAACTAAATAATATACGAGTGATGGTTATTTAATGTAATGTAGTTTTAATAACTAATTACTAAAATTAATCATTTTTATTCAATAAATCATAGATTAATTAGTAATATAAAATTGGTCATTTTATTCTTGATTAATCTATAAATAGATGAAAATAAGGTCTAAATTAATTACTACATTTTATGGATTAAATTAGATTTTAACTTAATTAGATTAATTAGTTTAATTAGTTAAGAAAGTCAAAATCGGTCCTGGGCCAAGAAATACCCAGGCCCAATCCCTATACACTCAACCTACCCAGCCTAATAAATCCCTCAACCCGGCCGGACCCCCACTTAGTCCAAACGACACCGTTTAAGAGGTGTCAATCTCAGCCGTTGGATCTGGAAAGATCCAACGGCTGAGAACTATCCAATCCCTAACTGTATAAGAGTACAAACTAAAACCCACCCCCTTCATTTCACCAAAGCCTCACACCCCCCCTGTCCGTCTCTCTCACATCTCTCTAAATACCAAACACTAGCCGCCACCCTCCGCCTGCCAGAAATCGCCTCCGGCGGTGGAGCTTCACCCAATCTGGACCAAATCTTCACCAGACAATCTCCTCCTCCTCCTCAGTCACCTCCCGTCGTTGATTCCACCAAAATCCCACCCAAAATCATTCGATCTTAGATCTAAGAAACCTGAAACCCTAAAACCCCATGTCCGGACGATTCAAAAACAACTAATGGTTCAAAGCTACATGAGTCAACAGCTCTTGATGAGAGCTATTGATTCATGTGGGTTTGGATTATTTCCAAACCCCGCCGGAATCTGTCAACACCCCACGGGTATCCCTCACCCCCCCTTTTTCTTTTCTGACATTTCTTCGTTTTAAGAAAATGAAATCGTATGCCTCAATTTTTTGATACATGTGTTTATGTTGTACTTTTCTCATCTAGTATTTGTTTGTTCTTGATTTAGTTTAGATCTTTAAAATGCATGAGTTGATGGTATAATAACCATTTTAGATTTTGTTTACCTTAGCCGATTAGTTTGAAGTCTTTGGTTTGAGATTGGTTTTTTGTTGAATATCTTCTTTTCTTGGCCTGTTTAGTTCTAAATATGCATGCGTACCTAACCTGTGCCTTATTGTCTAAGTTGTTCACTGGTTGGAGATTCTTATGTTTTCCCGGACTGTTTTCCCCCCTCTTTCCCCATTTTTTCTCAATTATTAAGTCTTTTTGTTTTAAGGGTTGATTACTGATTTGGTTTAAGAGTTCATGAACTTTTTTGTTTAAATAACATGTTGTTGGTTTAATTGAATTGTTAGCTTTTTTTGTTGAATAGGCATGCCTATACTAATTATACTTTCTGTCTTTTTTGTTTTTCTTTTGGTTTCAACTTTAGTTTCAATCGATTATCAATCGATCAAGTAATAGTTTAATGAAGAGACAATTATGCGTGACTAATTAAGTGTGCATTTGAACTAAGTAATAATACAATTAACCTAAGTCTAAGAAGTTCAACCTAATTAATCTAAAGTAGTTAATTAACCTGAAACTAAACAACCAATTAGGCTAAAACTCAGTTCTAAGACAGTGTTTGGTCAGGGTTTAACCTAGACTTATCAAGACTAATTTAGTTAACAATAGTTTCCTATAATCACTTGTTTAATAGATTAACTAGTCTAATAGTCTCTTGAACAACTAACTAAGTCCTAAAATCTGCCTAAGGTAATTAATTTAGGACTAATTAACTAAAACAAATCATTTAACCTAGGCTTGATAATTAGTCAAGTTTATGATTTTAGGTAAATGAGTTTGACTTAATTAAACTAAATCAGTTAACTTAAGTGAAGGATTCAAAACTAATTGGTTTACTTTAATTAATTGACTTAAACATAAGTATGTAGTATGAAACTAACTCTAGGCATTTAATCAATTAACCTTTAATTAATTAACTCAACCTTAATTAAGAACAACTAGTTGTCATCTAAAGAGCATAACTAATGTCAGTTAACTATAGTTAAATGATAACCCAAGTTAGTCACCTTGGTTACCTAATGGTAAATATAGGGTCTTCAAAGGGGTACATGAGGAAATATATATTAGGAAATTAGATGCTTAAGGATAAAAACGTCTTTTCTAAAGTAGGAAAGTTCTAGAAGAGGGGCAGCTGTCCCAAAGATAAGAATAACAGCTGCCCTATGTACTAATTCAGCCTTTTGGATGAGGAATATGCCAAAGCATATCCCATCCTTGAGCTCCCTATAAATAGACTTTCTTTCTACATATTCTGGACCTCTTTTTTTAACAAAAAAAGGGCCCCTGTTGAAAAATCTGGATACAGAAATTTCATATACACACACACAGTAGAAATCCTGTACAAAAGAATACTGGATTAGGTATAGAAATATAAGAAAAAAATCTGGCTTTTTTCAGTCTTGGTATTCTTGAACTTGGGTGGTAGCTGACTGGTTCTTCTGGGTTTTTAAGAGTTTATTTGGTTGAAATCTGTTTTCTTGCTGGTCTTGCTTCAATTTATGGATTTCCAAGCTCTCACTGTCTAGGTTTCTCTACTGCTGGTTTTTGTTTTCCTGTTAATTGATGTGTTGATCTCCAGTTTTTAGCATTTGACCTTTATTTGGTCAAATTTCTGTTGCTTTTACTCTTTAAAAGGTATGTATTAACTCATCTTTTCTTAATGAAATTTCTTGAGCCGGAATCTTCTTCTTCTCCCTGCTTTAAACTAGTTGTCATTGATGAATGAGGTTATCTCTTCTGCTTTATGTATATGTGACTGTATAGGTGTTTATTAGCATATTAATGAACCTGTGAATGTGATAGATACTGTCTTGTTGTTGGTATTTTCTTGGCTGAAATATTCTGTGTATTTCAGGCCAAATGTATATAAATATGGTAAATATTCATAGTTACATACTAAAAAATAAGGCTGCACTAAGGTGAAGAATCTGACCTTCTTTATGGTCAGGCTCTCCCTATAAGTGTGCAGAAAATATGCTTTCAATTGAGTCTCTTTGGTCAATAAAGAGATTCAACAAGCAAATCTCTAGATAGGTTAGTATTAGCACTAGTCTAGATGAACTTGACCTGTTAATCATCAAATTCACCCCATGATAGTGCACAAAAATAGTATAAATGGCTGAAATTTACCCTTCAAAAGGTATAAAGTAGGTAGTCAAGAAGGCCTTTAGAGCAAAGAATCCGAGCCCATAAATGGCCTGATTCATTCTCTAAAAATCTAAGAGCAGTCAAAGTATTAGAATGAATACTTGCTGAAACATGGATATGACTGTAAGAGTCAAAAAGGGTGGCATCATTAGAATGAATCTGACCCCTTCCATGGTTAGATTCTTTTCAGCAAATGCACAAAGTCTCCGCTTTGGTATCATAAAATCTCACATCAATAGAGTTAAGTCTGACCCCCGTCATGGTCAAATTTTCTCTAATAGATGCATTATACATCTATATTGAGATAATTAGAAACTACAAAAGAAGAGTTGCAAGTGTAAAGTATCCTGATGAGAAGCAACCCATTAGGATTTTTTAGCTCCTTCCTTAATATTCAAAACTGTATGCTTACAGAGGTTGTATAATTTTTATTTCTGTAAAAAGAAAAACTGTAATTATTCATTCTAGGACTTTGTAATTTAAGATGGGACTGTGTATTCATCTTCAGCCTTTTTAATATATATTGTTCATGCTGACCTCTAAGGCAATCCCTTGGAATTTCTAATCTAGTCCTAATATAAGAAGTGATACGGTGCTGATAGTTGTTTAATCAAAATAAGAACCTGTATTTTCTTAAATCAGCCTGTACAAAACTTTGAATGAATATTTATTGAATTTGTTTTTAGAAAGCATTCGTTTCAAAAATCAGTCGTTTTCAATACAAGTAGAAATCAGTAAGATTATTTCCAGTTCATTTCATATCTAAAAAAAATGTCTTCTGAAAATCAACATGGGAACACTTCGAATACGTTCTAGTCTTAGAAACACGGGGCTAAGTTATTATTAATAAATCTGCCTGAGTTTATGTTATTTCAGAAAATTACCAAGGCCCAGGAAATAAAGTGATTCTAGCTTACCAAATTCAAAGCAGAAAATCAGTAGATCATGTGCTTTATATGTTTGTGTATATATGATGTGTTTCTCAATGAACATATTCGATACCATTTAGCATATTAGAATGTAGAAGCCTTTAAGATTTGATGGAGAATCGAATTTCCTAACTAATATTCCTCTTGCAAAAATAGTCACAACTAGGATGGCCCAAGGTATTAAAAACGGGGCTAAATGAGGCCATAGGCCATAAAACTCTGTCTTTAGACTAATGTACACCATTTTTAGATATTATAGGTAAGATGTTACTTTTGGTTCGAAATCTGATATAAGAATCGACTGTGACTTCAAAAATTACCTTAAACTACATTCGGGAGTGGCAACTCATGCCCCCGACCCTCAACTCCAAACAACTAATAAAAAATGCACATAGCAATCACGGGTGCATTTCATGTGACGTGTTTTCCATGTGTTCAAAAAACAACAAGTGCACGCCATCGTGACTTGTTTAAGATAAATCCATAAACATCTTAATCGATCTTAAAACTAAAACACTCTTTCAAAAATAGAAAATTAGAAAATAATTGAATACTCGCCTCAAATAAGCATTTTTAATCGTCATGACCATAGTCATGACCATATAATCTACACTCGGGTGCGACAACTCATGTCCCCGTCTTCAACTTCAAAGTTTTAATAAAAATCACATGTTGTAATTGCGGGTGCATTTCATGTGGCGCAGTTATAATGTGTCCAAAAACATACAAGTGTACGCCATCGCGACTTGTTTCAAAATAATTCCATAAATATTAAAAAGCGGCTAAAAAGTAAGAAGGCTAAAAATGCACAATAGGTTTAAAATATTTAAATAATTAGATAATTAGGCCAAATATTAATAGTTAAGCGACCGTGCTAGAACCACGGAACTCGGAAGTGCATAACACCTTCTCCCGGGTTAACAGAATTCCTTACTCGGATTTCTGGTCGCAGACAAATCAAAACAGAGTAAAAAATTTCCTCGGTTTGGGATTTGAAATGGTGTCCCGGAACACCGTAAAAAAAATTCGGGTCGCGACTCTGAAAAACAATAAATAATCCCAAAATTGAATAATGTCACTTAAAGTGGAAAAACTCCCTTATTACCCTTACACTGGTGAAAATGGAGGTGTGACACCAGCAATTCTTGGATATTCATGTCAACAGCCAAATTGAGCCCCAATATGCAAGCCTCGTATTCCTCCATATTATTGGTGCATGGAAATCTGAGTTTTGCGGATACCGGGTAATGCTGACCAGTTTCTGACACCAAGACGGCTCCAACACCCACTCCTTTGAAATTTGCAGCCCCATCGAAGTATATTCTCCAGCCGTCGTAGGCTTCGACGATATCTTCTCCTACGAATGACACTTCTTCATCAGGAAAATAAGTTTTTAGTGGTTTGTATTCTCCTCCTACAAGATTTTCCGCAAGATAATCCGATAATTACTGTCCCTTAACCGCCTTCTGAGCGACATAGACGATGTCAAATTCACTCAACAATATCTGCCATTTTGCTAGCTTCCCTGTAGGCATGGGCTTATGGAAGATGTACTTCAAAGGGTCCATCCTTGATATGAGATATGCTGTATAGGCACAGAAGTGGTTCCTCAGTTTCTGGGTTATCCATGTCAGAGCACAGCAAGTGCATTCCAGCAGAGAATACCGTGCTTCATAGGGTGTGAACTTCTTACTCAGATAATATATGGCCTTTTCTTTCCTTCTCGTCTTGTCATGTTGTCCCAATACACAACCGCAAGCCCAATATAATACAGAGAGGTAGAGTAGCAATGGTCTACCAAGCTCTGGCGGGACTAGGACTGGTGGTGTGGACAAGTATTCTTTGATTTTGTCAAAAGCTTTTTGGCAGTATTCAGTCCAACTGGTTGCGGCATCCTTCTTCAGCATTTTGAAAATTGGCTCACATATTACCGTTGGTTGTACTATAAAGCGGCTGACATGATTGAGACGACCCAAGAAACTCATCACATCTTTCTTGTTCTTTGGTGGCAGCAAATCCTGGATAGCCTTGACCTTTGATTGATCTAGCTCAATTCCTCGGCGGTTAATATTAGAGTTCATGCTTGGCGTAGTTGTCGATCAGTATGTGTATAGTAGAGGAAAATCATCTTTGGGACTTGCTTTGTTTAGGTCCCGATAGTCGACACACACCCTGACTTTCCCATCCTTCTTCGGAACCGGTACAATTTTGGCCAACCAAGTCGAATATTCAACCACTCTCAGAACCTTAGTTTTGATCTGCTTGGTGACTTCCTCTTTGATTTTCAGACTCATATCTGGATTTAACTTTCTGAGCTTTTGCGTTACCGGCGAACACATCGGATTGGTGGGTAGCTTATGAGCCACTATGGATGTGCTCAACCCAGTCATATCATCATAAGACCATGTTAAAATGTCTTCATATTCTTTTAGGAAATGAGTGTACTCTTCTTTTTCTGATGGTGACAAGTGAATTCTTATGCTCGTTTCTTTGACTGTTTTGGAGCCTCCCAGGTTGACTATCTCAGTTTCGTCCAAGTTGGACTTAGGCTTATTCTCAAAATTCTCAACTTCTCTGACAATTTCCTCAGGTATTACATCTTCTTCTTCTATCTGTTCCGAGTCACTATCCTATGTTGTGTTTTCTCATTACATGTCACAGTCGTTGGTTCATCAAGATAAGAAATAGTAATGCTGTAGGGAAAAATATAGAGAATAGTAATAAATAATAATAAAATAACAAGCCATTGATAAGTATAAAAATGTCAAACAAAAGCCATTTTAATGATCCAAACAAAGGTTTCCAAAACAAAATACTGAAAATGTTTTTAAAATGCTCAAAAGGATTATTTTCAAAAATAAATGACACTAGTAGCCAGGCTACCCTGGGACTCGGCGGGCCCTTGATGGTGTGGTTGTTCAGTTCCTTAGAACGTCTCCCTTCTCCACTGTCTTGATGATGAGGCCTTCCTCCTCCTCCTCCTCCTCCTCATCCTCAACTATTACATTGCAATCCATGTCTTCATCTTCTAAGAGTAGATTCCTCAAACCAACTAACACTTCATCTTCTTCAAATCCCCACATCATATCAGCCTAATGGAAAGATTATCTCAAATGTGGTATTGGTTGCTCGAGAGGGTAATAAGGACCGTGCCATGATGGCGACCAGTTTTGATACTCATGACAAGTATACTGATATCCTAGTCCAAAGGTTGTACCGTGACACTTGAATTGTATTGGTGGCAATACCCTGGAGATTCTTTCCGAGCACTTTGCCAGGTTCATATTCTGCCCATGCTAATATGCTCTCTATTTTGCTACTCCACCACTTTTCCTTTTCAATTGCATTAACACGCTCAATGCGATAGTAAGTCTCTCCACCCAACTTCCTTATATTTTCCACGACATGAACAATCTGATTGGTGTAAATGGGGTTACTCCCGTCTCCATGAATGATCACCTCCTGATGGTTCCATTCGAACTTCACAGCCTGATACAGAGTAGATGCTACAGCCCCAACGGCGTGTATCCAAGGTTGTCCCAATAATAAATTGTATGGGGCGGATATGTCGAGTACTTGGAATTCAACATCAAACCAAGTTGGACCCATTTGTAAGAAGAGATTGGTTTCCTCGATCGTGTCCCTTTGAGACCCATCGAGTGCCTTTACGTACATAGTTCCTGCTCGTATATCATGCAAACCTTTGCCCAATCTCTTCAAAGTGGTCAATGGACATATGTTGAGACTTGAACCTCCATCTATCAAAACCCTAGCAATGAATTTGTCTTCACACTGTACTGTGATATTCAGCGCCTTGTTGTGACTTAACCCTTCCGGCGACAGTTCGTCTTCATGGAATGTGATCTTATGGATTTCCAATACTTGTCCTTCCATGTTAGCCATTTCCTTGCTGGTACTGTTGTTGGACACATAAGCCTCGTTCAATACCTTCATTAATGCGTTCCTATGTGCCTCAGAATTCTACAGTAATGATAGAATGGATATCTGAGCAGGGGTTTTGTTCAGATGGTCAACTACAGAGTACTGTCTTGCTTGCACCTTTCTCCAAAGGTCATCAGGGCCGGTTTCAATAATAGGCTATTTGGAAGCGGCTTCTTTACTTGTTCCCCTTAGGTGCTCAGGCGTGTAAACCCTACCAGTTCTGGTCATCCCCTGCGCTGCACCAGATTCTTCCATTTTCCCTTTTCCTTTCCTTCTTGCTTCTGTAGTGTAGTCCCAAGTTACGGTATTGGAATTAAAAGATGGTGCGGGCGCTACCGTCACAGTGAATGGTGTGATCACTTCTACTTCAAACGGAGTTGGCGCAGCTGAAGGTGTTGTTACTTCAACTTCGAACGAAGTTGGTGCGGCTACCTCAACTTTGATTGGTGGTTGTATCTGTACCACAATAGGAGTGAGAGTGACTGCAGGTTTCTTAGGATCATCCCCTTCTCGAATGATCCTAATTGGCCCTTCCGGGTCCCATTCTTTATCAGTTTCTATCACATTTACCCCCTCGCCTCTGTGATCCGAGAGGGGGTTGTTGCGGATATTAGGTGCAATCTCTTTTGCTTGTATAACCTTGGTATCAATTAGCATCTGGATCTTATCCTTCAAAGTGTGACATTCATCAATAGTGTGACCCTTCGTGCCAGAGTGGTAGGCACATGTCTTATTTGGATTGACCCATTGAGAGGGATTTTCCATGGCTACCGCGGGAATGGGAGTGACATAACTGGAAGCCTTCAGTCTCTCATACAACTGGTCGATGGGTTCAGCAATAGGGATGTATTGCCTAGTAGTCTGTGGTCAAAGTTTGGTCTGCGTTTTTGATGCCGGCGGTGAGTGGTAATATGCTGGCTGGGTATTATAAGTATGGTAAGCGGTGGCAGGTTGTGGATATCTGGGAGGTAAGGGATAATATGTGGGTCGAGGTGTTTGGTATGTGAGAGGATATTTTGGACCTTGGGCTACCATCACGGCCCCTACTTCATTCTTCTTGGATATGCCTTCTGACTGCAAGGCCTTGTTGGTAGCTTGTAATGCCTCAAAATTGGTTACCATCCCGCTTTTAATTCCTCCTTCTATTCTTTCTCCCAATTTGATGATGTCGGAGAATTAATGATTTTCAATAACCATTAACGTATCGTAATATTGCGGATCCTGTGCTCGAATAAAGAATTTGTTCACTTTCTCTTCTTCTAATGCCGGACTTACTTTTGCAGCTTCCGATCTCCACCGAGTAGCATACTCATAGAAAGTCTCTGTTGGCTTCTTCTTGAGATTTTGGATATAGAAGACATCCGGTGCATTCTCTGTGTTAAATCTGAATCGATCCATGAAATCTGACGCCATACTTACCTAGTTGACCCACTTCTTTGGATTTTGGTTGATATACCAGGATAGGGCGTCTCCGGTGAGGCTCCTTATGAATAACTTCATGCAGATTCTTTCATCTTTACCAACCCCTACGAGCTTGTCGCAGTATGTCCTCAGATGCACCTTTGGGTCACCTGTTCAGTCGAACATTTTGAACTTGGGAGGTTTGTAACCCTCTAGCAGTTCTACGTCTGGCTAAATGCACAAATCTTCATAGTTCAAACCCTCAATGCCTTTACCCCCTTCGACGCCTTAGACTCTACTTGTAAGCTTCTTAAGTTCCTCCACCATATTCTTGATGAGCAGGTCCTTCTCGGTGGATTCTGGTGTGTATGGGGGTTTATTATGAAGGGTGAGGTAGAGTTTCTATGTATATGGGGTTGTTTTGGTAGATTCCGGGGATTTGGGTGTAGTGGTGATCATTGGTTGAGTTCTGGGGATCAGGGTAGGTTGTGGTGTGTTTTGAGGAGTATGGTAGGTGGTGGTTTGTGGGTACTGGGTTGGATGATGTTGGTGTTGAGGAGGAGTTGGTACCGGTGGAGGATTAGGATTTTGGGGAGGCGTGGTGTATTGATGAGGTGCAGGAGGATTTTGCGGATGCTGGTTTTGTTTGTTTTGAGGAGGTGCCGGGTTTTGGGCGTTTTGTTGGTTAATGTCTAGGACATTCAAGGTGAGGGAAAGGTTTGCCAGATTACGGACCTGCTCAAGTTCCCCTTGTAACTCCGGTATCTTTTGCTCCAACCATAGAACCAAATCATTCTGTGCGGGAGTACTCCGACCATCTGAAGTGTTAACATTCTCTGCATGTTTAGTGTTGTCTTTCCTGATACCACTCATATCGTCCATCTTAGTTTTTCCCTTGCTTTTAGGATCACTTGGAGGAGGAGGTGGAGGACCTCTAGATCTAGTATGATATGCTGATGATGCCAGTATGCACGAACCAACCTTGGGGGATGGGAATTATCAAAACAAAGAAAAGAAAAAAGGTAAACCAATCAATAGGGAGTTTTGAAAGGATATTTGCAGTATTTAGACATGTATTGTGGAATTATAAATTTTCATCCTAATTTAGGAGGGCCTCATTGTGCCCGAGGTAGGCATAGCGACATATAGATTTGGAGAAACTCAATGCCGATAATTGCGTAATTTCATTAATATGATAAATAGACCAAATCTCTACTAAAACGACAATAATTATAAAAAGTTACTAGTGGCATTTGCCTTATTACAATCGAATTCTAAAACGAATCTAGAATACAAGTAGATATCAATTCTAATCTACTCGTTCTTAGAGGTACCTTCTCCAAGCTTGGCCTTCTTAGCCCCCATCGATTAGATTCCCCAGGTCGCGCATGTCCAACAACAGATACGCCCTTGCTAGATTTCCTCCTTCATTGCCCTCTGCATTCTGACAATCCATGACTCTTTTCCTCATCTTCCCTCAAGCTCCATCATACCCTGCTCTAAATACTCCAACCTCTCTGTTGATTTGGTAGCGATTCCTCTCCATTCATTGATTGTTTCCATGTCCACTTTGTGTTGTTCCAAATGTTTGGCTGCAGATTCAAAAATTCTTTTGCGTAACCTCCTATATTTGACTTGCGCCTCAGCAGCATCGTCCATGACCCTATTTCTCAAATCAATCCCTGGCTTGACTTCTCCTGCTATGTCATCGACCAACCATGATGGGTAGAAATACACATGGCTGACATGATACCGATCTGGCTCGATGGTATCCTTTTCCACAATGATCTTTTGATTCCACATGTGTTGTTCCTCGCACTTGAATGGAATGGCATTACCCTGGAAGTCTGATTTGTAATGAACCATCTTGGAGACTCGTGGTATGACCTATTTCCTCCCAACTTGCCTCATCACTCTGATAGGAGCATAAGAATAGATACCCCTTAATCCGATTAGCACTAGATGAGGAACATCTCTTGACCTGATGATGAATTCACTACTAGGGAACCACTCGAACATCTAATGGACCTTGTCGTCAGTCAAATTGCTAAAGAAGTGTACCCAACCCACATCGTTTCCTGGTTGTGCAACCTGTCCGGGATAAAATTTATTCTTTTTGGATGGTGAAAAGCTATGTGATCATTCCATGGTCGCCGCGGAAATTCTTGATGGTATTGTCCCCTTTGAAGGTGTTCCAACAGCCACATTTGCAGCAACAGATTGCAACGCTCAAAATGCCTATATCCTTTCTTGCAACGGTCCAAGGCTTGGTATATCTTAGCTACGATTATCGGGATAATAGTGTAAGTCTGTCCTCCACTTCCTTCCATTAGGGTCTTCGTAACCATGGAAAAACAAGTGGGGATCCTTTCTCCTTGTATTGGGAACACCAACATCCCCAGAAAACAGACAATGAACACAAAAACTCAGCGATGAGTCCAACCTAGAGAGGTGATGGCAAACTCATCATGATAAAGACGGTACGACTTGTTGTGCCCGTAACGCTCGTAAAGGAAGTCTAATGGTATGTAAGACTTCTTCAGGCAGACTAATTCATCATTCCTTCTAAAATCCATCATTTCAGAAAGCCTCGAGAAGTGCAATTTTTCGGTACCAACAGACCAGGGATGTCCCAAGGAATCCCAACAAAGACTCATATTTCCTCTAAAAGGGGAGTCATTTCTATGTCACCGAAGCAGAAAATAACCCTCTTCTCATCCCAGAACATAGTAGCAGCCTCAATCAGTACATTAGTTGGCTGAATGTCTAGCAAGGAAGGTAAATTCTCGATAACTCTTTTTACATAGTTTTGTCTCTTGGTGAGAGATTATACCACCAATCTAGCAACAAAGGTGGGATCCTTTGAACTATGCCGAACCTGGGGACTTCGTGCCTCATTTCTGCAAAACAGATAAAGTTAGCCCTTTCCCCCTCCGATTTGACTATTTACACATTAATGATTAGCATATCAGCATGTTTTCTCCAAATAATGCACATATCATGATTGTGCCTATTTGGATTATGGAAATCCCGGTGGGCTTTGGACAAGGTTTGCGTTAGAGAGTTATTACAGAGATAGTGTTCTAACCCATACTAGGTTTAGACATGATGCATGCACAGTTAATATCAGAGTGGGGGTTTCTAGAAAAGTCTTAATCGGTACCCTCAAGTGGATGGCTTGAGAGGGAAAGGCACAGAACCGTCGATTGCACTGCTGATCGACTAGTTTTACCGCAAATAAGCCTTTCCAAATTTAAAAGGGTGATTAAGGAAGAGCGCGGACACTCATCAAGTGTCTCTATGGTATTAAGCACGCACGAGCCGAATATGATGCGGAGCATGCTTTATGAAAAGATAAAACAACACGTGAAAGAATTGTTCGCGTACTGTGAAAGAATTGTAATAAAGCAAGTAAAGGGCTAAGGATTGGGAAAGACATGATATAGCAAATTTAAAAGGTTTGGAGCAAGTGAACATGATTAGGAAATAAGGGGAAACGCACATTGTAACCAAACTAAGCGAAGAGTTGCATATGAATTCACATAAAGGGGAAATAGGGAAGAGGGTGTGCATGTAGCAACAAAAGGGAAAATAGGAGCGGGATATTCAGGTAATAGAAAAATAATAGAGGCATGCTTATCGGATGCGACTAATTCATGAAGACCAAGTTCGCAATGGTAAGAGTCTAAAATGTATCCCCCAACAGAGTCGCTATGCTGTCGCGCCCCTTTTTCTTGCGAAATCGGGTTTCGACACGTGACAACTCTTTTAAGGAAGAGTGTTAAAAGAGAGAGTCGCCACCTAACAGATTTAAGGTGCGTTAGGGCACCTATTTGCAGATAACTCTGGTTTAACCAGTTTGCATCACCAAAGATCGGGTAAGGGCTCAAATTACCTCGAGGAGAAAGTGTTAGGCACTCCTCGAGGTCCACAATGGTGAGTCCCGGCCGAACTCAAATTATATGAATTAGTCTAAGAAAAATAGAAGAGACAAACTTGGCAAATAAATAAAATGATTGACTTTAACACAAAAGGTGGGGTCCTAAGTTTTTTAGCCTAAAGGATCACCCCGTGCAACATAAATAATACCTGTAACTCCCTCGAGCTGAGGTGTTACTCATATTATTCAGTGGGCACAGACTATCATCTCATGCAACCTGATTACTATCTTTAAGTTGTTTACCTAAAGCGCACTAGTTGATTCTAAATCGTACCCTATGTGTGCACTACCCATCCCATGCCTATGGTCCAGGAGGCATTTGGAACTCTATCTTGGGTGGTTCTAGACTTAACTCAGGTTGCTCAAAAATGAGAAAACTAAGCGACATACAAAACAGTTTGGACTTTCATGTATAGTCAAATAAGGGCTCAAGTTGGCCTCCGCACTTAGGCAACAAATGCACGCAAACTAATTAAGATTGACAATTGCAGATTTTAATAAGTTAAGGTTGCAAAACCCTATAGGTAGGATCTCTATGTGATTCTTGATTTTAATAAGCAAGTAGTTCCATATGTAAAAGCCTTTTATCTTAATACGATTTCTAAAAGCCTACGTAGTTGCCTACTGATTATAAGCATAAAAGATTAAACCTATAGGCATGATGTCTAGGTGATTCACGCAGTAACTAACAATGATAATCACAGGAATATGTTCAGAATTGCTTAATCGAGTCATATAGGCATGGTTTCTTATAATGATAATTAGCACAATGTTGAAAACTCTTAAAAGAAACGAGCAGGTCAACAATTAAGACTGATTTAGACCATACAAGCATGATTTCTATCATTATAATTAAAGCTGTTTTTAGATCCTATAGGCATGATATTTATAATTACAACTGATTTTAGATCCTATAGGCATGGTATTTAAGCTAGGAAGTGGGTAAACAGAATCCTATGCACATATTGAGATGTTAATCATTCAATATCCTATAGGCATGGTTTCTAACAGGTAAAAGCAGAACACATTTGAACCAAATAAAGAATCTATAGGCAGGATTGTTGACACATAATAATTGAATATGTTTGAGCATAATAACACATTTAAGCAAAATAGGATACGTATAGGCAGGATTTCTAACACATAATAACTGAACAAGTTTGAGCAAAGTAACACATTTTGACTAAAATAGAATACCTATAGGCAGGATTTCTACCCATTTCAGTGCAAGTGTAAGATAAAACCCCTTTTTCCAATTTTAATAACACCCCAAAATGTTATTACAAGAATTATTACTGACCCAACATGAATAGAGTAAATTACAGAAATAAATAACCATAGGGAGCCTACAGCAGGCCCAAAGATACACCCGGTCAGGCTAGGGCTTCATTCCCATGGTTCATAATAGCCCAAAATTACATCTTCATTGACATAGGGCAACCATAAATCAATTGATTCACCCAGTAGGTATAAAATAGAGTTGGACATATAGAAACAAGACCCCAGTGTGTCAGAGTTCCCAAGAGCTTCAAGAACCCAAGGCAGTTCTCACACTAGGGAGGTTAACAGAGATAATTTCAGTGGAGAGATTAGGGACCAAGTCCTAGTGTGTAAGAGTTCACAAGGGTCTCAAATGAACCCTGAGCAGTGCTCATACTAGGGAGGTCAAAGGTCAGAACCTAGTTAGCCTTAGCTTTCAGCTGACTAAGAATAAGAATTTAATAGAGAAACCAGGTATTAAAGAAATAGACTAATTAAGGGACAACACTGAAGGATGGAAACAGAATCAAGTTGAGCACATAAAAACAGATAATAGACATGCTTAGATTTAAGACAGACTTAACAAGTTTCAGAAAATGAGTTCAATCACACAATGCACATATTAACAAGATAAACTGCAAGACAGTCTCATAGTAGGAATAAAAGAGAGTTCAGATTATGCTAAGTGCAGAAGGCTAGTGTCACAATAAAGGATCATATCAATTAGTAACAGGACCTAACATGCTGAGAACTAACTAGGGCAATTACTGGGAAGTGAAAAGAGGTTACATCGCAGCAAATTCAGAAACAGGCCTGTTATTTACTTAATGAATACTTTCATACTTAGTCAACTAATCCATGGAAAGGGGGTATGAGATCATGTTCAAATAACAGGGTAATAACAAACTTAAACTTCAAGAGATGAATATCAGTAACACATAGGCTAGGCAGAATTAAAAGAAATTAAATTAATCAACTCAAAGCAGGTCTAAACATGTCTCGATTTACAAATGTAATGGCATTTAGGTTTGAAGTAACACATTGAACAAAATCTTCAGAAAATGAAAACACATGTTATGATAGGTAAATCAGAATGAAATGACAAAGTCTTGGTAAGTCACCAGTTAAATGAAACAAGAAAGAAAGGAAGCCCACAGTGTTATGAATGTCACCAAAAGAACAAGAACTCATAATTTCTGGCCTTGGCTTTCAGCCCGCCAGGAACCAAAGTGCAGAAAAAGATTATTAAAGAGCAAAGAGCACATAGTTTTAGTTTTTTTTTTGTAGTTTTCTTAATGATTCGAGAGATGTATCAAAGGGGAACGGGGAGGGATTTATATAGTGTAAGAATCAAACACACATAAACATGGAAAATCATCAGTCAAACACTAGAAAGGAAAACACTCAAAATCATTAAGGAAAAGGAGGAAATTTCAATAACCCTAATTTTAGGTAAAGTACACAACTCGGCAGAAATCTAAAATAAATAAAAGGTAAAAATCACATGCTGCATAGAATAAGATGAACATAGACATGAGTACTATTTAAAATCAAAGAATTGAACCAGATTTGGTTTGATTTAAAAAATCTGAAACACTAATTTTAGGATAAGTAAAAAATTCACAGAGAAGAACAAATTTACACATAATAGGATGCATATAGACGAGATAACATTTAGAATCACAGAACCAAAACATATTTTGTTAGATCTAAAAGAGATCTGAAATCCTAATCTTTAGGGTAAGTAAGAATCACAAAGATACGCAGAGATTCATAGAGATTCATACCATAAAAGAACAAGAACGAACATAGACGGAAAAGGTCAAGGAACTGAACCAGTTTTGGTTCGAAGTTGAAGAGATCTGCTTGCCATGTTTAGGCAAGCAGTATATAGAAGGTTCCAATACCAAGGGGAAGTAGAATATGGCAAGAAACAGCTAGGTAATCCCATATCTGGTGGGATTAGGAAAAAAAGTTGGGGGAGACGCTAGGGTTTATGCAGAGAGGTAAGAGAGGTTTGAGAGCATTTTAAGGTGGCGGGTGAAGGGGAATGGTTAGGGTTAGCGTAGGTTTTGGTTAATTAAAAGGGTAGAAGTAATATGGGTCGTTGATCTTAGAGATCAACGGCCACGATTAGTTGGGGGTTCTGTGTCGGGTTACTTAATTGGTTAGGCTGAGGGGTTATTTGGTTTGGGCTCAGGTATTATTGGGCTGGGGCTGGGGTAGTGTAGGTCTGAAATTAGGATGAATGTAGGGACAGATTTTAAATACCCAATTTTTAACAAATAAATAATTTATAAAAGTAATAAATAGATAACAAAAATATCATTTGTGCGTGAAAATGATTAAAATTACTTACTTAATATTATAAAAATATAAAAATTCATTTTCTGCATAGATAATGTAATTTTATAAGCATAGGGGCTATTATTGCAAAAATATACAATTAGCCTTAAAATGCAAATGTAATTATGAGAAATGCACTAAGAATGTTTAAAACCTCACATTGGTACAAATGATAAGTTTAGATGATTAAATCATCCTAAAAATAATTTGGAGGGTAATTATTGGATGTTTATATAATAAAATGCAGAAGTAAATTGATTTAAAGTCTTTAAAAATTATGAAAAATATTTGTGTGTGTTTATAAATCAAATGAAGATGCATATGCACTATATATATATATATATATATATATATATATATATATATATATATATATATTTGAAAATATGAGGGAAAAATTGGGTATCAACACCATCAATACCCCACGCTTAGATCATTGATCTTCTCCGAGCAATCAAACTACACTTCACATAGAACCGACTTTTTCATTAAACAACTTTCCTATCGCATCATGCCAAGAATATTTAAAGAAGACTAAGCACCCTATCATAATATCCTAGCCTCAAAACTCGACTCAAGAGCACCACATATTATTTCACCACCTGCTCACTTACTCTAACACAGGGGTCTGTAAGCTCGTAAATTTTGACCCGTCACATTTTTGAGTTATTTATAGTCTATAAAATATTTATTTAAATTAACTTTAATTTTTACGGAGTTTTAGTCAATTTTTACTTCAGATTACAATTCAAAACCACAAAAATATTTTCATCTTTAATTTAAGGTCAATTAGTATATTTATGTTTATAGTATTTTAATTTTACCATGAATTTAGCCTATTTTCTCTACTTTTTAATTTATTATAACATTTTAAAATACAAAAATAGTTTCACTTTTAATATTTAGTTTTGTTTCAATTAATTAAGAATGATTTTTATATTTTTATAAAAATATTATATTATTTAGTCTTCTTAGCCCAAATTTAAACCCAAAAGACATAGACCCCACCCAATTTTCCTAAATCCAGGCCTAAATCCCTCAGCCCTAAAAGAAAAACCCTACTCCTCATTCTTAAAAAAGCAGTGCCCCTTCCCAAAAAAAATCGGATTCCCCTTCCCCAAAAATCGGACTCCCTCTTAACCCTAGGAACCCTAAAAAAACGGTAGCACCCCACCCAAATCTCTAAACCTACTACCGCCTCCAACTTCCCCAAATCAAAGACCCTAAAAGTATAATTTTCCAACATCCAAACACACGCACACACAGAGATAGAGCAGTGAACAGAATTCCTCCAAGAGCCACAACTCCCTCTCACTTTCTGAACTTGGTCGTTCCCCACCTTTGTCTAAGCTTTCATCACTCTCTCTTGATCTTATTTTGGGGAAGGCGAGCCAGTAGTAGTAATTTGGATGCTAGAAGGTGATTTTCAATGGGTTCATATCAATATGTGGTTTGTGATGTTAATCTTAAGGTAGCCATGAGCAGTGAATGAAAGGCGAGCCAATAGTAGTAATTGGGCGGCTCAAATCTGATGGTCTTCCTAGGTTTGCTGTTTTCACCAGAAAAAGTTTTCTCCACTATCTTTCACTGCTTCTTCTGCTTTTGCCATTTAGCCTTTGCTTCTAATTTAGCCTTTGTGTCTAGTTGATACTTATGTCACTATTATCTTGAACTTGCTTGATAAAAATTATTGCTTAATTTAAGCTATTGCGTGGTTAATTAGGGAAAGAATTTGGGTTTAAGTTGGTTTTAAATATAAATGATTTGTTGTGGAAATCTTGCCTGAAATTAGAAGCAAACAACGAATTGAGCTCAGGTTGATAAAATTTGTAACGGGTCGTGAGAAATGATACCACCAATCCTTAAAAAATTAAATCATGTTCAGATGTTATAGGAGCTAGGTTTGGTTATGTGAATGAATCAAAAGAAAATGAGGAGGTAATGAATTTATCTTTTATTTAGTTTCCTTTTATTCACTTTATTTTGTCACGTTGTGAGCTAGTAGCATATTTAGGCCAGCCACATTTGGGTAGGCAAACCTTCAGGACGCTTGTGTTTTAGTTTGTTTTGAGGTGAGAGGTCGCCCCCTTTAGTCAATTTATGCATCAGGGGAATATCCCGGAGAGTTTGTATATATTTTTATCCGGGGTATGTTCCGAAGTGAATGTAAACGGAGGCCGAGGCTAGATTGTGGAGGAAGCATAGTGTAGGATAGGTTAGAACTCTTAGCATATTTTCTCTTAGTACTTTCTGTTCTTTTCTCTTATTTTTCTTTTATTAGGTGGGGAAGACCTCTAGCCTCTTTTGTGTTTATTTTCCTTTTTCTGTGTTTTGACTTCAATTCGAATATTTTAAAAGCCGACTTGATCACGTACGCAACCGTGATCTTCATGGAACTTGGGGAATACTTAACACCTTCTTCCCGAGTAAAATGAACCCACTTATCTAGAATCTCTGGTGCAAACTGGTTTAGATTCAAATATGTTTTTAAGGAAAAATTAGTTTTAAATGGTGACTTGGCACACCGAGATTCTATGTCAAGTGGCGAATCTGAGAAAATCCCTTTTAAACAAAATTTTGTCACCTTTTAACTGAAAAAACCTTTTGAACTTTACAAATCTTTTTATAAATTCTAAGAGGGTTCAGTGAAGTGAAAAATGGGTGTGACAGCTTTGGCGACTCTGCTGGGGAGTTACAGGTTCGAGCTGGTACTTGATCTTATTGGGTTTTTAGAATATTCAGTTGAAGTTTTTATGTTTTTTTTTAATTTTCTTTATTTGATTTTTATTTTGTTTATGTCATTTTATTATTTGGTATTTGTTTATGTGTTTACAGTTGTTCCTTTATGTGTTACTGATTTATAACTGTCATCATATGCATTACCTGGTCAATTCTTTCTGCAACAAGTCTCGTAGTAAGTTTTGCGTACACAAACTCTTTGTTGAGTCACCCTTATTTTAGGAGGGGGCCGTCGGATGTATGGAGTGGGTGGAAAGCTTGAGCAGTCACTATCGACCATTCGCTCCCCCAAATTGCCTTGTTAGTGAACCCCAAACATAGGTCACCTTTAGGTCATTTTTGTTTGCATCATATCATTTAGACCTAGCAGGGCTCTGTCTCAAGCACCGTGTCCCGTTATAGGAGGCTTATCCAGATTATGTCAAAATGGGCCCGTGGCCTAAAAGACATTTAATCATTCCTATGTGCTAAATGTTGCATTCTTTTAAGGTAAATGAGTCATTTGACAGACCAATGAGAAAGAAAATAGGGTGAAGTATAAAATGAAGCAAGTAGGAACCATTCACATTTTTCTTCCACGGTTTTCCCAAAAAAAAGACAAAAAAAAGAGAAAAAATAAAATCCAAAAAGATTTTAAATTTTCCACCATTTTTCAAAAAAGACAAACAAATATGTTTTCTCCAAATCAATTATTTTTTTTAAATTCTCTCCTGTATCCAATCTTCCCGAACTATGCATACCTGATTCTCATCTTTCGGGGCGGGATACGTAGGCAGCCCACGTATGGTCTGGTCTTCCTAGTTAGTCTTAAGTTCTTGGCTTCGAGGGTCGTAACCAAATCTTGCATGTGTAACCATTTTTGGCCACATCAGCGTTTTCACAAAATAGGGCTATTTTTGAAAAGTTCCTTTTTGAACCGTGTTTGGAGTGTCTTGAATCCACATTTAGATGTCTCCTTATTTTAAGGTCCTCCCTTCTTGAATTTGCATTCTAGCCACTTTTAGGCCGCATTGGCCGTTCTTGCAAAATGGAGCCATTTTCGCAAAAGTGGTTTGTTAACCAATGTCTTAGAGTCCTAAGTCCACAATAAGGTGTCCTCTCTGTTTAAGGTCCGTTCTGTTGAGTTTGCATGCTTAGCCATTTTTTGGCCACGTAGGCCATTTCTGCAAAGTAGGGTCATTTGTGTAAAGTCATCTTAGAGACCGTGATTCTCGAGAGTTTAGGGGTCATATGAGCCTTTTGAGATATCTTTTCATATTTTAGTGGTCACCTTTGTTGAGTTTTAACTAATAGCCACCCTTGGCCACGTAGGTCAGTTTGCAAAAATAGTCCAATCATGTCTTGCATGTGTCCAATAGGAGGTGTTGTGGCGTCGCATAGTGTCTCGAGTCACTAACTCTATTAGTTCTTATTTTTCTCACTCAGGTATGGATCCATGTACCAGAGCTCGAGCATGACAGATACCCCAGGACCATCGCATTTGGGAGCTTGTTTGAGGAAACTTTTTATGTTTTAAGTCTATTTTTGCGGTTTTTTTTTACTTTCTCGTCCTATATAGTAGTATTCAGTCTTTTAGCTGGTGTTAGAGTTTGTTGTAGTATAGTTGAGATTGTTGAGTCTCTCGTTATCGTACTTCCTGTTTTGTATTTGAAAATAAAATAAAAAGTTATAAAAGAAAAATCCAAAAAAGATTTTGTTTTAGTTTATTTTGTCCATTAATTTTCTAGAACTACGCTTGGTCTGATTCATGTGGAACATGATACGTAGGCAACCTACATAGGGTTCGATCGAATTATTTTTACAATGAAAAAAATAAAGTTGTGGGATGTGAGAAATGAGAGGAAAGAAAATAGTGATAATCAAAGAGAAAAGGAAAGGAAAAAAAATGAGCAAACCAAGAAGTGTTAAAGAGAAAAACGGAAAAGAAGAGTAAACTTGGGATGATGCCAATATAACATTCCCCTCGAAGTCATTTTAGAATTGATAGCTATGACTAGGTGCATTGCACATAATGTGAGATTATCTTATGTAAAATTTTGTAACTCTAACATGATGACTTTATTTTTTTCCTCTTTGTTATCTTCATTATAGCATAAGGGTGGTTGGTTTGTGGTTCCTAAATTGGTAACTATTCCCTGCAACATAAAGTCGAAAGGCAATGGCAGATGTCAACGGAATCGAGTTGGTTGATACTGGTGCCCAAAATCAATTGGTTGAACAAGACACAGGGTTGGTTGAAGAGGTAAGGATGTTAAGACAACACATGACGAACATGCATCAGGCTTGGATGACTGGGAAGGCACCACCCACGCCACCACCTAGCTTCCTAGATGCTACCCTCACCCAAGATCCGGTCATAATGTCAGATGATCTACCATATTCTCCATATTTTCCCGCTTATCAAAGCTTTCCCAACCTCCCTGGTAGCTCCATCATTTGTCCTCCAACTACATTTTCCAAAAATGGCCCTCCTGTCATATCCATTACCCCCACTATCACAATTTCTCAACAACCTTTCTTTCATAGATCCAACAGTGAACACCAGTTCAAACCTCTTAATACCCAGTACTACCCCCCAGAGTTGGCCTACTAGGTCCCGGACTCATATAATCATAGCTCTCAGAATGATCCTCATGTTGAGAATGAAAAGTTCACAAGAAAAGAAGAGCGAGATGAGATATCCAGAAAGCTGAAAGGTATAGAACAATCCTTAAAGAGCATGCAAGGGATGTGAAGTCATATTAACATGTCTTACAATGACTTGTGTATATTTCCTGATATTCATCTGCCCACGGGGTTTAAAATGCCAAAGTTCAACTTGTATGATGGGCGTGGAGATCCAGTGGCCCATCTGAGGGGCTATTGTAGTGAAATGAGAAGTGTTGGCAGGAAGGTTGAGTTGTTGGTGGCGTATTTCAGTGAGAGTTTGAGTGGGGAAGCCTTGGAATGGTATACTCATCAAGATGTTGGTAAGTGGAATGCACGGGATAACAGTACAATATAGATATTGTCCCAGACCGCTCCTCCCTATCTAAGATAGGAAAGAAGCCCAAGGAAAGTTTTAGAGAGTTTGGGCTCTGATGGAAGGAACAAGCTGCTCGGATCAGTCCCCCGATTGATGAAGAAGAAATGGTTAAGCTTTTCCTGCAGGCTCAGGGACCCACTTGCTTCAGTCATTTGATCCCGACTTTAGGTAAGCCTTTCAATGATGTGGTAAAAATGGGAGAGATGGTAGAAGAAGGGATTAAGTCAGGAAAAATCATGAGCTATTCTGCATTGAAAGATACTACAGAAGACTTTCAGAACATCTCAGTAAGTTTTGGTGGAATAAAGAGAAATAGAAAAGTTGTTGTTGAGCCACGCCAACGACAACATCCAGTGGGCGTTCTTGCTCAACGCTTTCAGCATACATCGACCCCATGAATATCCTCGTACTCCAGATAATCCTCCCCGATGCTACTTCTCCCCAAAAAATCCCCAAAGTCATACATCACCTTCCCAGTAGTCTATCCACAACCCACTGTCATATGCTCCATATCCACAGACCCGCAATGGCCTGCACCACCTCCATAAATATCTTACGCACCTCCACAAGCATATCAACCACCTATCCGCAAGAGGTTCCAACCGAGGCCGGAGTACAAAATGAAAAGGAAACAACAAAGAGAAAAGTCTTTCACTCCTATTAGAGAATCATATGCAGTTTGTTCCAAAAGTTGAGGCAATTGGACATATTGAAGCTGATTTAGATAAAAATGGCGAACCCCTTTGCACAGAATTTTGATTATTCTCAAAGGTGCGCATATTTCTCTAATGCCCCGGGGCACAACATAGAAAAGTGTTGGAATTTTAAAATAGCAGTCCAGAAGCTTATTGATGCAGGTTACATTACCGTGCAAAATCCAGATGCAGTGGATACTAGCCAAAGTCCATTACCTGTTCATAATGAGACGTATATGGTGGGCATGATTTGTGTTGAAAAGGAATATGAGAACTCTTCTGAGCTCCTTGGAGGGCCACTTACCGCAAAGTTTTCAGCGCTATCAGTCTCGGTTCCAGAAGTTGATCTTAAGAACGAGTTAGCAAAAGGGACCCAAAAGCTATTTGCTAAGGTCAACGTGATGAAAACTTGTGAAGGTCCTAGTAATGTCGATGTGCGACTCAGTGGCTAAGATGTCGAGCTTGGTAATTGGAAAGACACTCCTTTCTTGGCTAGCCATGGAGGAGTTTTGGTGGTTTATTTTGTTGTCATTTCTGTTGTCTGAGTTATTTCAGGGTTGTAATCCGGATATTGTCTTGTAGCTCAAACCCTTCTTCCTCTTATTTTCCTAGTTCGTTTAGTTGTAGTAACTCGTCTAGTGCTATCTAGGATTTCTCCAGGGTTGTAACCCATGTCTATTTTTCTTGTTTTGTTGTTCAAACACTTTCATCGTCTGTCTAATGCAATCTCCTATTTTCTGTTATTTATAGTCCATTTTTGTTTAGTTCTCTTTTCCTTTTATAGTTCTTTTCATGGTGACGCTAGTGAAATGACATGCACGTGGAATTCTCAGCCTGGTCTTAAAAGTTAGTCTAATCATGAAACAATGAAACCAGGTTTGAATATGACAAAGACATTTGAGGGAAACAAGTAAAGATTTGGACAATTTAAAGCCTGATTGTGTGAAATTGGGGCGGATAGTTTGGGAAGTTAAGAGGACTACAGGAATTTGTTACAAGACAGTGCGTCCCAGACAATTTGAAGCAAGCAACTTTTAGTTCAAGTGCATCTCAAGTTACAAGATAAAGCCAAGGAAGCTTGTCCCAAACTGATGGAGGGTATCCATTGTGAAAAAGAAATCACCCAACGAGGGTCTTGTACTTGACATGGCACTAAAGAAAGATGGAACGCATATCTGTGATATCAATGCCGATGCTGCAAAAGAAATGCTATGCATGATCTTTATTTTTCATCCTCAAGTTGCATGTGTTATGCTTGGTATTTTCAGAGATTGGGAGGCCTTTTTTCAGTTACCCAAAAACTTTATACCCTTCGGTACCCTTTTGAGCCTGTGCTGATTTGCTTGAACTCCCCTCTTTTGGAATCAAGCTAGAGTCATTTAAAAATAAAAAAAAAGAAAAAATCATGCCCCATAGGTTTGTTTTAGAAATTTCATTCCAAAATAAAAATTCAAAAAGGAAAAAGAAAAAGAGAGATAAAGAACAAAAAAAAAGAAAAAAGGAAAAAAAAAGAAAAGAAAAATAGCAACAACAAAAATGATCATTTTGAACTATGTTTGACATGATTCTTGTCACCACTAGATACGTAGGCAGACTTACGGTTCGCTCGCACCAAATAACGTAATTCATAATCCCACAAAGTCAAGAGTGGGGCAGCTTTTCTTAGAAATTCCATCTCACAAAAAAAAAAAGAATCAAATTCTCTTGTTTTAGAAATAGGGGCAAATTTTTTGAATGGATTCCAAAAGTTGTAAATAAATTAACCCAGTTGTCTTAGTTATTTTTTAGCCTTATGATATCTTTTCTTTCTAACCTTGTTCAAAAGCCACACTAAAATCCAAAAAAAAACCTTCCCGATAATCTTTGGGAGTGCCGCGTCAGACATGCAAGGAACATATGATATTTTTACCATGGTTAGTGCCTTGTCATCTGGGGAAACAGAGGAAATGAAAAGAAAAGAATAAATAAGAGAGTCTCATTGGTGAAAACCCTCACGGGCACCATAAGTGTCACGACCCATTTTACCCTCCGAAAGGTATCGTGACGGCACCTAGTCTCTATGACTAGGTAAGCCTAACATTTGCGGAAAAATGACACAATCAATAAAATAAAGACAGAAAAGAACCCAAGCAGATATAACATAGCTGCTCAGCATATACAATTTCACTTCCCAAAACCCGGAATGTCACCATAGTCACAAGCTCTGTATTAAATGTAGCTCTATACAATGAAACAGTGAAAAATACACAAGTCTTCTATGCCTATACTAGAGTAGAAGGGGACTCGTGGGATTCTGCGGACGTGGCAGAATTACCTCGCGGTCTCCTGGCTGCTGCTAGGACGACTCCTAGCCATAATACTGGGTGCTGGTACCTGGATCTGCAAATGGGGAAAACATGCAGGGGAAAGGGCGTGAGTACTCCACATTCGGTACTCCGTAAGTGCCAAGCCTAACACCAGTCAAGTAGTGACGAGGTCAGGTTGAGGCTTACTTAGTTTGCAAAAACAAGTCAATATATAATTTAAAACAGTGAAATACAGATAAGTAATGATAAACAGAATTAACGAAGATGGAAATATTTAATAACAGAAAGAGAGCCCTCGGTTCAGCAGAGCATATATCTCAACAATAAATGTGCAATGCAGTAAATGGAGAAAGCTCCCGGATCTCAGTCCGTAGTCCCAATTTAAATATGCTATACAGTACAGGGGGAAAGCTCCCGGATCTCTGTCCGTAGTCCCAATTTAAATATGCATTTCAGTACAGGCGAAAAACTCTCGGATCTTGGTCCGTAGTCCCAATTTAAATATGAAATGCAGTACAGGGGGAAAGCTCCCGGATCTCGGTCCGTAGTCCTAATTTAAATATGCAAAGTAGAAATATGTCAATTATGGCTTAATTAAATAATCCAGGAAAAACAACATGCAAGAATAGAGTAAATCTACCTAAGCACGATGTGACTAGTAGCAAATAAGAGGAAATCAAGTCAGAACAGGTAGGCATGCTTACTCTTAAGCTATCTACTCTATTAACAGTAATATGTGAATGAAAATGAGCGATTTCGTAGGAGTAAAAATATGATTTTAGCAACAATTACCCGTGTACGCACTCGTCACCTCGCGTACACGGTGTCCACATAACAAAATCAGTATAAAAATGCATAAGGGAAAGCCCCCAACACAGAATTAGGTAAGCCACTTACCTTGACTGCGCTAATCAACTCAATACCACGCTCTTGCCACGAGTATCTGACTACGGGTGGCCCAAATCTATTCAAATCGATTGCATGGTATAAATATCACTTCAAGGGAACAAAATAACTAATTAGTTATAAGCTATTACGCAAAATTAGGATTCACCCAAAAAGTCCCCCGGGCCCACGTCTCGGAATCGGGTAAAATTTATATTTCCCAAACACCCATTCGCTCATGAACCCACTCAAACAAGAATCAACAAAATCCGACGTCTAAATCTCCTTAAATCCTCAGATTTCTACTTGGGAAGATTTCATCCCATTTCCATGGTTTTTCATCCAATTTCATTGATTAGATTGAGGAAAAATGATAGAGATTATCGATATATAAAGGGATTAAGGTTAGAAAACGTTACCTATGATCCTCATCTTCAAATCCCACTAAAAATCGCCAGGTTCCGAGCTCACAATCGATTTTGGAATTATGAAATTCAAACCCTCAGATTTTTGGTATAAACTGCCCAGACATTTCGCACCTGCGACACTGGGATCGCACCTGCTGTGCCTCACCTGCGGAAACCCAATCGCAGGTGCGAAAATTCATTAAGTGGCCTGGGGTCGCACTTGCGGCACCCCTTTCGCACCTGCGTGCCCGCACCTGCGGAAATACCATCGCAGGTGCGGAAATTCATATAAGCTTGGGGTCGCACCTGCGGCACCCCCTTCGCACCTGCGTGTCCGCACCTACAGAAATACCATCGCAGATGCGAGACACCAGAACCAGAATGGTTCAGTTGTTTCTCAACTTCTCAAACTCACCCGTTGGGCATCTGAAACAACCCCGAGGCCCCCGGGACCTCAACCGAACCTCCCAACTAACCTTAGTACCTTGTTCAAACTTGTTCGAGCCTTAAAAACACATCTCGTATCATAAAAATCATCAATTATGCATAGATTCAAGCCTAAGAACTTAGGAAATTTCTAGAATTCACATCCTATGCCGAAACACGTCTAAACTCACCCGGATGACCTCAAATTTTTCACACAGGTCATAAATGACATTACAGACCTTCTATCGCTTTTAGAATTCCATTCCGAGTCCGATATCAAAATTTCACCTATCGGCCGAAATCGCCAAAATTTTAACTTTCGCCAATTCAAGCCTAAATTCACAACTGACCTCGAAAACACATTTCGAACATGCTCCTAACCCTGAAATCACCCAACGGAGCTAAGGGAGTCGAAAGAATTCCATTCCAAATCCGTCTTCACACAGCTCTAGCTACGACCAGATTTCTAAAGCTAAATTCCACATTTATAGACTATGTGTCCAAAACCACCCCAGATTTCATCACTTAATGCTCCGACAAGTTCCAATAACATAAACAGACATGGGAGAAGCAGTAAATAAGGGATCGGGGTGCTAATTCTTAAAACGACCGACCGGGTTGTTCCAATAAGGCTATGGTGAGTTGAGAGAAAGTACGAAAAGAGAGAGGCTTAATGGTGAAAACCTTTGTGGCACCATAAAACGAATGAGGATCGTGAATATAATAGGACAATTGAATCATTGAAGCCAGTTACTAAGATTGAAGGTACAACAAGAATTGAAAATTAGACTTACTGGACAGATTAAGCCACTTAATCCAAAGTGCATGTCATGGGCATTAGAGTTAGTATCCACACCTGATAAGTTTCTACTTTGTAATTTTCATATTAGATATCATCTCTTTACATTGTCCCCTTAATATATTTCTCTTGCTTTGTTTAAGTCTTGTTTTTGAGTCTGTTTGGTCAGAATAAGTGAGAAATGATTTCAAAATTTGCTAACAACTTTCTGATTGCGCAAAGTGGAGTCTGGCTAGTACATCAAAATGGCATAAGTCGGGAAAGAGCAATATGCGCACTGAGTGGGAGAAAATTAACATGCTTTGGGATTCATGTGAAATGAAAAGGTTTGGTAAATGTCAACTCATGAGAAAAAAGATAAATACAACAGATAGAGGGTATTGAGCTTGAATGGATCAACGGTGTTTTTTGTGATAAGGGTTGACAGAAAAGGTGGTTAGTCAATAATAAGCAAGATCTTCCAATTTGAAATCAAAGTTATCATGGCAACTGTAAGAAATTTCCCTCAAAGTCAAGGCCACAAACCAACCACCACATTTTAAACTCGCAAGTTTTTCTTGTTTGAAACAGGGACGAAGACTGTGTCCAAATCAAAGCTTGGAAGCTTGAACCTTTTAGGTGTCATGCCCAATTTTGTCAGCACAAAGGCTGTTTGAGAATGATTTTTTTACCTCCTAAGCATCCCCCTAATTGAGAAGATCATCACCTCTCAAGAATTTTCTCTAGTTGAGAAGAACCATACCTCCTAGACATCCCCCTAGTTGGGAAAAATCTTTAGTTTTCCTTAAGTTCAGGAGTCCCGCCTGGAAAATAGGGTCAATTTTAGTTCTCTTACGTCGTTAATCTTTAGTTTTCCTTAAGTTCAGGGGTCCCGTCTGGAAAATAGGGTCAATTTTAATTTTCTTAAGTTGTTAATTTTAGTTCTCCTTAAGTTCGGGGGTCCCGCCTGGAAAATAGGGTCAGTTTTTAGTTTCCTTAAGTCGTTAATCTTTAGTTTTCCTTAAGTTCAGGGATCCCGTATGGAAAATAAGGTCAGTTTTAATTCTCTTAAGTTGATAGTCTTTATTTTTCTTAAGTTTAGGGGTCCCGCCTGGATAATACGGTCAGTTTTTTAATTTTTCTTAAGATGTTAGTCTTAGTTATCCTTAAGTTTAGGTGTCCCGCCTGGAAAATATGGTCAATTTCTTATTTTCCTAAGTTTTTAATATTTAGTTTTCCTTAAGTTCAGGAGTTGCGCCTGGAAAATAGGGTCAATTTTTAGTTTCCTCCAGTTGTTAGTCTTTAGTTTTCTTAAGTTCAGGGGTCCCGCCTGGAGAATAAGGTCAATTGTTATTTTCCTTAAGTTTTAATCTTTATTTTTTTTTGAGTTCAGGGGTCCCACTTGGAGAATAGGGTCAATTTTTAGTTTAGTCAAGCTCAGTTTATAGTTTTCCTCAAGCTCATTATCCAATCTAGGAGATACACTTCCTAGTTTGGGTTTTTCAGATTCTATTTCTTTAGGAGGCGCACTTCCTAATTTTTGGTTAAAGGTTTCACCCATAGATGATGCACTTCCTAGTTTGATACTTTTGGGTTATACTTTTTAGGAGACGCACTTCCTAAATTGAGATTTCACCCCTAGGAGATGCACTTCCTAGTTTGGGTCATTTAAGGTCATCCCTAGGAGACACACTTCCTAGTTTGAGTCATTTAAGTTCACCCCTAAGAGACGCACTTCCTATTCTAGGTCTTTCAGGATATACTTTTAGGAGACGCACTTCCTAAATTGAGTTTTCACCCCTAGGAGACGCACTTCCTAGTTTGGTTCATTCGAGTTTCACCCGTAGGAGAAGCACTTCCTAATATGGGTCTTTCAGGTTATTCTTTTAGGAGACGCACTTCCTAGTTTGGGTCGTTTGAGTTCATCCATAGGAGACACACTTCCTAGTTCGGGTCATTCAGGTTTTATTTTTAGCAGACATATTCGCTAGTCAAATTTTCTTGGTTTTACTCTAGGAGACGCACATCCTAGTCGAGTCTTTAGTTTTACTCTCATCATTGCATCACTAGCATAGGTGATTTACAGTTTTACTAACAACTCACAAATCCTCCTAGTTCAAACTGATTTTGTTTGTTGTGTTGTTTTGATTGCAGGCACCTGATAAGTAGGGATTTTAGCCTATTACTTGCTCTCTTTTACTTGTGTTTTGAGCCAAAAATGCGTGAAGGTATTCCCGGAAACTAACTTAATATGTTTGCTTACAGGGTTTGTTCAAAATGAGCTAAAGAAGCCATAATCTACTCATAAAGGAGTCACACTTGAACAAAAACCAAGACTGGGCCAAAAAGGTGTAGAACGCGGACCGCGACAGAAAATTACGGCCGCGTAAGAATAAATGCGGACGCGGCCATGAATTTGCGGATCGTGAAATGGAGAATCAGAGAGGTGGTTTTTGGACACAAACATGGACACGGACCACGTCAGAAAGAGGCGGTCGCGAAAGTAATTTAGCGGCTGCGATTGAAATTTCGCGGACCGTTGTTGCTAAGGATCAGAGAGTGCATAATTCAAGAATAAATGATAAGGGGGGTCCGCGTCAAAATTATGCGACCGCAGAATGCTCTCACGCGGATGCGGTGAAAATTACATGATCCATGAAACAAGGTTCAACCCACTCCTAGATGTGAAGAAACGCAGACCACGATCAAAATTACGCGGCCGCGAAAGTAAGAGTGCGGCTGTGGTTAAAATTACGTGGCTACGAAACCTCTGCAGGGGTATTTTTTTCCAGAAATTTTAGCCTAGTATAAATAGATCTTTTTGTCAATTTTAGCTTATGTTATGTTTTTGTTGAGTACATGAGACGGCTAGGTTTTCCTATTTGGGAAATTTTGTACAAGATTTACCTTCAAATATTAGATTTTCATCTTTTGCTTTAATATTATGGATTATATCTCCTCTTATTCTTTGAGTTCTGCTATTATTATAAGTAGATAGACCCATAGATAGGGTTGTGACCCAACCCTAGTGTGAGTATTTAATGGGTCTTGAATTTTAGGGCTTGATTGTTTATGGGTTAGTGATATTTAGCCTAATTCATGCTAGGATTGTAGAATTAATGGTTGCAAACACTGGTTCATGCCTTTATGACTTAGGCTCTTCTTGAGAAAGAGGGACTAAGTCTAGGAAAATTAGGCTAACAAGGAATTGGGGTGAACTCAAGAGATTGATAGCCCCAATTAAGGGGTTAAACCTAGAGATAGTAATACCCGACTTGAGCCAACATCACTTGTATTGCATGAGCACCCATTTTGACTTGAGAATGACAAATTGGGCAAATTCACTCAAACTACCGAGGGGTATAGAGTGAGTACTTGTGTGTGATGGTTATATTACGACCCCAATCAAATCAAGCTTGCCCTAGATTCTTGTTACCTGTTAGGTGTCCACCTAGGCGGAAGTCACTACCCTAGTCCTTTTAAATACTTGAAAACTATCACCAACAATATTGTACTTAGCTTTAATCTTAGCATACAATCGAAATCGAAGTAGAAGTAGAATCATCACAATTATGTTTGGAAGTGCAATTAGGAACAACACATGCATCTAGATTTAGATAGATACCTGATTCCAAATCAATTAAATCCCTGTAGAAATCGATCCCGACCTTGTTGGGTAAAACTGCATCGACCATCCTCGCTACTCAATAGTGGTGTAGGTTTGGAACCGATCAACATCCACCTGGAGAACGACGGTCAATATTTTAGAAATCGGTTTTAAGTTCAAATCAGAGAAATACCAGGATCCCGCCTGAAGAACAGGGTCACCTTTCAGTTTCTTTCAAGATCAAGCAGGAGGATCCCGCCTAGAGAACAGGGTCAATTTTCAGTTTTCAAGTTCAAGTTAGAGAAGCATCAGGAGCCCGCCTGAAGAACAGGGTCAATTTTCAGTTTTCAAGTTCATGTCAGAGGTAGCAGGATCCCTCCTGAAGAATAGGGTTAACCTCCAGTTTTTTTTTTCAAGTCAAATCAGAAGTAGCACAAACCGCCTGAAGGACAAGGTTTTCAAGCTCAAGTCTACTCCAAGTTCAAGTTTATTTCAAGTGCAAGCAACAGGATGTCCACCTGAAGAACAGGGTCAACTTTCAGTTTTCTTCAAATTCAAGTCAGCAGGATGCCCACCTGAAGAATAGGGTGAATTTTTAGTTTCATGTTGAAGGATCAAGTGGACATCCAAGGAAGATTCGAGACAAAAAGCAAATAGGATCTTGTATTTTTCTTTTATTTTTGCTATAATTTTTCCTTTTATTTTTTATGTAATGCCAGGAACCGCGGACCGGAACCTTGACGACACCTCAATCGACTCTCCACCTCGGTATACTCCATCGCTCTTCTCACTTCTGAACTACATGTGGCCTGATTTCTTTATAGCCAAGGATATGTAGGCAGCTCAGATACCAGGGCTCAGTCGCAGTTTTTTGTCCATCTTTGTTTCGTTTTGAATAAGTGTCGGGTCAAAAATTAATTACGTCTCTTACTTGATTCTTTGCTCAAAAATACTTTGTGTTTTCAATAAAAGAGGGGCAATTGTAAGCACGTAATTTTTAACCCGTCACGTTTTTGAGTTATTTTTAGTGTTTAAAATATTTATTTAACTTAACTTTAATTTTTATGGATTTTTATCTAATTTTTACTTCAGATTACAATTTAAAAACACAAAAATATTTTCATCTTTAGGTTAAGGTCAATTAGTATATTTATATTTATCGTATTTTACTTTATCATGAATTTAGCCGATTTTATCTATTTTTTACTATATTATAACATTTGAAAATCCAAAAATAATTTCACTTTTAATATTTAGTTTTTTTTAGTAGTTTATTTTAATTAATTAAGAGTGATTTTCATATTTTTATAAAAATATTATATTATTTAGTCTTCTTAACCCAAATTTAAACCCAAAAGACATAGACCAAACCCAATTTTCCTAAATCCATGCCTAAATCCCTCAACCCTAAAAAAGAACTCTACTCCTCATTCTTAAAAAAGCAGTGGCCCTTCCCCCAAAAAAGTGGATTCCCCTTCCCCAAAAAGCAGACTCCCTCTTAACCCTAAGAACCCTAAAAATAAAAAACGGCAGCACCCCACCCTAATCTCTAAGCCTACTGTCGTGTCCAACTTCCCTAAATCAAAGACCCTCAAAGTATAATTTTATAACATCCAAACACACGCACACACAGAGATAGAGCAGCGAACGGAACTCCTCCAAGAGCCGCAACTCCCTCTCACTTTCTGAACTTGGCCGTTCTCCACCTTTGTCTAAGCTTTCATCACTCTCTCTTGATCGTACTTTGGGGAATGCGAGTCAATAGTAGTAATTTGGATGCTAGAAGGTGCTTTTCAATGGGTTCATATCAATATGTGATTTGTGATGTTAATCTTAAGGTAGCCTTGACCAGTGAACGAAAGGCGATCCAGTAGTAGTAATTGGGCGGCTCAAATCTGATGGTCTTCCTAGGTTTGCTGTTTTCACCAGAAAATGTTTGCCCACTATCTTCCACCGCTTCTTCTGCTTTTGCCATCAACTATGCTTTTTTCGGGTAGGACTGCGAAGTTCATTTACCAAGTATACCAAATAGCACGCAGTAGAAACTTTGTACTTTGGCCGTCGATTTCACTTGTTTTGTCTAATTCGAGTTTTCCGGCGAGTTTCGAGGTCGTCAAATGTTATAGTCTGAGGTTTCTGGGCAGATTCGTGGTTCTGTTGAGGTTGTCGCTGTCCAAGTTTTCCATCATTAAGCATTTTCAGATTTCTTTTGGCAAATATATCTAAGGTCTGTTTCTTAACTTGTTCTTGATTAATATAATTTTTGATGTCTTATGCATTTATATGAGAATGAATCAAAGTTCTGTTGATCTAAGTATGCCGTTGTTTCTAATTTAGCCGTTGTGTCTAGTTGATACTTATGTCACTATTATCTTGAACTTTCTTGATAAAAATTATTGCTTAATTTAAGCTATTACATTGGTTAATTAGGGAAAAAAATTGGATTTAAGTTTGTTTTAAATGTAAATGGTTTGTTGTGGTAATATTGCCTGAAATTAGAAGCAAATAGCGAATTGATCTCAGGTTGATAAAATTTGAAATGGGTCATGGGAAATGATACCACTAATCCTTAAAAAATTAAATCATGTTCAGATGTTGTAGGAGCTAGGTTTGGTTTTGTGAATGAATCAAAAGAAAGTGAGTAAGTAATAAATTTTTCTTTTATTTAGTTTCCTTTTATTCACTTTATTTTGTCACGTTGTGCGCTAGTAGTATGTTTAGGCCGATCAGATTTGGGTAGGCAAACCTTTAGGACAATCGTGTTTTAGTTTCTTTTGAGGTGAGAGGTCGCCCCCTTTAGTCAATTAATGCATCATGGGAATGCCCCGAAGAGCTTGTATATATTTTAATCCCGGGTATGCTCCGAAGTGAATGTAAACGGGGGCCGAGGCTAGATCGTGGAGGAAGCATAGTGTAGGATAGATTATAACTCTTAGCATATTTTCTCTTAGTTCTTTTCTTTTCTATTATTTTTCTTTTATTAGGTGCGGACGACCTCGAGCCTCTTTTGTATTTATTTTCCTTTTTCTGTGTTTTTACCTCAATTTGAATATTTTAAAAGCCGACTTGATCACATACGCAACCGTGACCATCATGGGACTCGGGGAATGCTTAACACCTTCTCCCCGAGTCAAATGAACCCCCTTATCTAGAATCTCTAGTGCAAACTGGTTTAGAGTCAAATATGTTTTTAAGGGAAAATTGGTTTTAAATGGTGATTTGGCACACCGAGATTATATGCTAAGTGGCGACTCTGAGAATATCCCTTTTAAACAAATGTTTGGTCACCCTTTAGTTGAAAACCCCTTTTGAACTTTACAAATCTTTTTATTACTTTAAAGAGGGTTCAGTGAAGTGAAAAAGGGGTGTGACAAGGTCAATGTCATTACTTTCCTTCCCAAGTCATGTGCGCTCACCCCCAAAAACATAGAGAGTAGTTTCACAAAATAAAATTCATGAAAAAATAGGAACTCAAGATAGAAAGAATTCTTTCACTCTCAGAATCGAAATTTATGTGCCACAGAAAATGTACCATAGGCTTGCCTTTATTGCAATACTCTTCTAATTGAGCTCATTCAGTAAAGGATCAAGTAGGACTTTAATTGGTTGTAATGTAGGTTGCGGGACGGATAAGATACAATTTGGATAATAGTGACTACACCACCCTGAACACTTTATTACATATACATTAACAGTTCAAATCCCAGACTTATGTGAAACCAAACCCTAACATTCACAATATATCAATATCAAGCTCCCAATTTCTTAGGCACAAACAAGATGAGAACTACCCACTAGCAAGGAATCAATATTTTTTCTTCTCTAAGTTCTGATTTTTTCCCAAGAAACCTCACCCTTTTTTTTCTTTCAATTCCCCACAAGCGGCTCTCAATTTTTTTTAAAACAATGCACATTTCTCCTTTTTCAATAGTTTCACTCAAAAACTCGACCATATCTCAATTTAGCTTTTACAAGCTCATAACAAATTCAAGTACTCAAGAGAGGTAAAAGGTTAAAACAGATGGTCAATTCAAAAAAAGGGGTCAATATTGTAGTGTGATTGCCAAAGAAATAAGATTACAGGCTCAAAGGGATAACTAGGATATACAACAATCAAGCTGGTCATAAACATGTAATTGGATCAACAAAGAAATGCCTACATCACTTCCTAGACTGAACAAGACTACAATTTCACTTTGTAAACACACACGACAAGTTCTAGACATCAACTAACATGCACAGAATAACAACAACAACCTCACACACACATTGACAGATAACTCACTCAGGATCATATCTATCCCGACTCTCTAGTCAAAGAAGTTAAGCAAAGTCAAAATCAAACAATTTAAGTTACTTATACATGAGTCATGAACTGAACCTAGGCATCACAACTAAGGAAATCACCGCTCTCAAGTCATAACAGAGTTAAGACAATTTATCTCCATTTAACACCATAATACAAGACTTCTCTGTTCCAAAAAAACACTAATTACACTCGGTTCAAGTAAAATCCTTGGAAAAGAACCGCGACAGAAAGAAAAATCAAACGAAAATCATTACACTGCCTAACAAAAAATAAAGTATTTTTTTCTTCTACTTTGATCCCTCAAGAAGACAGTCGAGGAAATTCATCGTCGGAAAAAGTCAACTTTTTTTTTCAAATAAAACACAAGAAAACAAACATACATGTACATATTTTCATCCTCCACCCTATACTTTAAATTGTGGTATGTCCTCATGACGCACAGATAAAAAGCAAGAAATAAAGGAAATTCTCCAAAAAAAATTTCTTTTCCCAACACTTATGAACTCCACCCTTAATTTTTAATTCATTATCTATTTTCGCTCCTTGGGATTATTTATGGAGCTCATTAAGTCCAAGTCTTCTGAGGATATCTTCAAGACCCGTTCTTTTTTTCCCTTAATTGGCCTCATTTTGAGCGGTGAATTATTCTTGTAGGATCATCCTCAACTTATTTCTGCATTCTTTCATAGGATCAATCCATGTATGTTCCTATAAATCCCCAACGTTAAGATCCACATGATCAAGGTTAGAATAAAAAGTAAAGAAGATAGGTCATGTGAATATTCCTGCGATATGTCCAAGACCAATTTTTCCTCATTCTCTTCTACAAAAGGTTTTCAATGTAGAAAGGTGGATGGAGGTTTGAACTCTTCTTTTATTTCTTCACAATCAAACAAAGCTTCATCTGTAATCATCTCAATTGAATCAGAGTGTTCTTGTAGAGTGGCTAGTTTCTCTCTATGGATGCTCATCCTTTTGGATAGGCTCATTCTCACAGGGTATTTCCTCCATATATTCACCATTACAATGCAATAAGCTTTTTGAAAGTATACTTACTATTTGACTCTCTTGCGTTGTTAGATTCTTAATGGCTTCAGCATTTTGTAAACGTCTTTCTTGATTTTGTATAAATCTTTCTTCAACACTATTCATGAACTTATACATAAGCTCTTCTAAACTAACATTCTCCTCTTGAAGTGGTTGTCTCACTTTGCACTCATTCCAGTCATAATAAGAGTATTCATCCCAACCAGAGTTAGGTTTGTGCTCAAATGAAACCTCATACATGTACCTACTAGAAATAGAGTGAAACTGTTCAAAAGACGAATCATATGAGGAATACTTACCTGCTTGACAATCAACCCATAGATGATTTCCACTACATTTAAAATAAATAGCAGACTTCTTATAATGTTCAGCTTCTAACTCTTCAATTGTTTTCTTAGGCTGGTTATACTCTATCTTCACAGCACTAGAAAGTTCAATGTCATGAATATTTTCTTCAAGTTTTCTTCCTAGAACTTGTTGTGTACTACAAAAAAAATCTTAAAGAGAAGTTAATTAATTAAAAAAAACAAATAAAAAATAAAATACAAATAATAATAATAATAATAATAAGAAAAAAACTAATTCCCAAATTAGAACCAAAAATTATTTTGAACACTATTGATTTCCAATACCTAGCAACGACGCCAAAATTTAACGAGCACAAAACATAACACGAATTTGATGCTCGCTAGCCAAATATAGTATAGTAAAATTATCGTCTCCACAAGGATTGGATATAAAAAATGCTCTAATAATTTCGGGTGTAACTGCTATTCAGGATGATCAAAACTTGATTTGGAATAATTATAAACTACCATTAACTACTAAAGTAAAGCAATTGGCGAATGACTACAAAAAACTAGAAATTAGAAAAGTCAGTTTCTTATCAATGTGAGAAATAAGGGTTATGACAGGATAGGTGCCAAATAACTATTTAGGATCCAACTCTAGTTTAATTCACTCTAATGTTCTAATGATTCTCACGAAGTCACTCGATGATTAGCTCAAACATGTAGTAAATATTCCTCTCTCGATTAGATCTTCACTCTACGAGGTTAACTAATATAAGCATTGTGAAAATATGCAAGCATGCGTTAATGGATTAGTCTTCAGGAAAACGTCTCTCGAATATTCTCCTAATTTGATTTAATCAACAATTCAACAAGCTCTTTCGATTGCTTAGAAGAATCTCTAAATTAAACCAAACAAAATAATGCGAAGATAATCACCAAAGTATTCCTCTTTCGATTAAATAAACCGGTAAGTAAAGTTGCAACAATTCAAAGCTCCATAAACGAATTTAAGCAAAGAAATAGAGTTAAAATCCACAAATATCACAAAACACCATATCCGTCAAACATAAGGAAAACTACTCCATAATCATGGAGGAAGTCATCACAAATATAATTAAAGAGTAAGAAAACATCAATCTAACGTTACAATCCAAGCTCCCGTATTGAAAAGATGGACGATGATGAAATCCTGTGTCTTGTAGCCTCCAATGCTCTCCCAAAGCTTTCCATGTCAAAAGTACCTTCAAAAATGTATTTTTGGTGTATTTATACCATATAGAAACGGGACCGGATGAAACTACCCTTTCCTAGCCGAAACAGGAAATGATTATGAGAAACTTGTACACCCGCGCCACGCCCCATGTTGCACCATGCGGTGCGCTTATGAGGATCTTCAGAGTTTTGAGACCTGACAGGCAGCCCAATTTTTACACAGTCGCGCTGTGCTATGTGCGTCCCTTGCGCTGCGGTAGTGTTGTTTTCTTAGAGTAATTCGTTTCTTCCACTTTTTGACATTCAGACTTGGTCCTTGACCCCCGAATGTAATCTCGTATTAATTTCTTGGGCTTCTACTAGACTTCAAAGCTCCAAATTGTTTGATTTAGCTCCAAATTAACTTTTTAACTCAGAATCACTTCTTGCAAGGCATAAATACGTAATAAGTGTAATTCACTATTATTTCAGCTCAAACACACGTAAAATATAGTAATTAGAGTATAGTACTTCGGCTAAAACACGTGTTTCTAGCCTACCATCAGCGGTAAGGGTCCGCAGAAGTGGACTCGTAGATGCGTTGGGCGATCCACAGAAGCGGGGCTGGGCATATGGAGGAAGTCGTAGATGCAACCATCCGCAGAAGCAGTTAAGTGAATGCAGGTGCGAGATTGTTGTACATGTTTTATAATCGAAGGGTTTGAGTGTTTTTCTAATTTTTGGAATTGTGGAGCTCGGTCTAGGGCAACTTTTGGAGTGATTTTCAACACAGTTGAAGAGGTAACTGATTCATACACACTTTTGGTGTTAGATATTGATTACCCATAGATTATTACATCTAATTTTCATGAATTAAAGGTGGGATATGGGGGGTTTTGGACTATGTTGTTGGAGAGTGTGATTTAATGATTTGAGGGTTGATTTGTTGTTGAAATTGGATGAAATTGGTATGATTGGACTCGTATTTGAGTGGGTGTTTGGAATTTGAAATTTTATTGAGTTCTGGGGTGGGGGCCCGTGGTTGATTTTTTTGAGTTAAAGATCTTAGATTTATCTTTTGGAATCGGTTCTTATGGATTTTATTGATAGTATTAAGTTATTTTGACTAGATTCGAGCCGTCCATAGGTTGATTCACGTAGGAAGGGCTTATTAGATGAGTGATTTGGCTCGTTCGAGGCAAGTATCTTACCTAAACTTTGTTGAGGCAGTAGTTGTCCGCATCATTTATGATAGCTACGTACTATGAGTGGCACATATATCTGCAGTTGAGCCCATATGTGTGCACCGAGGTACTATTCATGTTCGGGGTAGTGCTTAGGCTATGATATACCTTGATTCGATTGATGAGCTTCATGCTCTGATGTTTCTCCTATTTTTACCCCTTATGTGAGCTATTGTACCACATTTGAGGTTACGTTGAGGTTTTTATCCTAATTAAACCTGATAAACTGCTATTTCATGGTAAAATTGTCTGATAGAGCTTTGATAGAACGTTGCACATGCCTACACCATAGCATGTCATTTATACGAGTCCAGGAGTATGAAACTTGATATTCATCAATTATGTACATGTATTCTTGTATATCTGTTTTCTGTGTGATATGCTCTGGAGCGGTAGCCTGTGACCACGCCGGACGGATTGGTATTACTTGCATGTGAGTTGTCCGTGCAACACGTGAGTTGTTCGTGAGGATCCTGATATTGATATTATTGTCACATGATCTGTACAACATGTGACTTGTCCGTGCGGTTGATATTATTAGAACGTGAGTTGTTCGTGTAACACGTGAGTTGTCCGTGCAGCGTGTGGATATGGATTTGTCCCCTTGGGGTCAGCCTCTCATGTACCTTCTTGATAGTGTGTGTACACGCGAATTTGAGGAAAACTGATCAGTGGTTAGTATAATTATGGAAATTCTGAAAAAAATCTAGCTAGCGTTGTTTGGTTATTGCATTTCACTTTTACTTGCAATTTTCTTGGTTATTACCTAATTTACTTGCATATCGTCTATATATGCTGGATCATTGTCTGAGCAGAGTAATTTAAGGGTGGCAGGTGGGCCGGGCCCGACCCGGGACCGACCCGGGCCCGCGGGCTAAACGGG
>ML404614.1:20772-49530 GCA_005239525.1 Nicotiana knightiana | reverse complement strand
CAAAAAGGTAACACTCAATCTCCTTGGTTAATTTAAAATCATGTATAACCGATTGTATGATGTTTGTTTATTTAAATTCAATTATTCTTTCGCTTTCTTTTGTATTTTTAAATAGCGTCGATTTCTTCTTGTTATTTATATATGTATATATATATATATATACATATATATATATATATTTGCGAATTTAAAGAATCATACTAATCTAAATTTTGGTCCTAACTTTTAATTTTAAGTTCTAATCCATTCTTTTGCCATAATTCAGAAATTTTAGACTATAGATAGTTCATAAAATTGTTTAAAGGTTTAGTCAACAAAAATACTTTTTTTTTTGGTAAAATTCGATTTAATGTGTGAGTTTATTGCTTTTAGTTTTGGTTATAAACAGTGCAAATCCTCACCAATCTGTTAGATCCTTATATTTTATTTGGAATTAAAACTTATTCTATTTTAGTTATTTTTTTTTCTCTCTTTCCCCAAACTAATATTTTTAAACTAGTATTCTGTATAGATGATTTTAGTGATAAATTTGATGTAAGTTGGTTTACTTACTTTACGTAGTTTTTTTTTTTTGGTAAAATTCTATTTAATGTGTGAGTTTATTGCTTTTAGTTTTGGTTATAAACAGTGCAAATCCTCACCAATCTGTTAGATCCTTATATTTTATTTGGAATTAAAACTTATTCTATTTTAGTTATTTTTTTTTCTCTCTTTCCCCAAACTAATATTTTTAAACTAGTATTCCGTATAGATGATTTTAGTGATAAATTTGCTGTAAGTTGGTTTACTTACTTTACGCAGTTTTTTTTTAAATGAAAATATTTTCATATAATATTAGTGTAGTGTAGATTGCATGGATTTGTTTAGGATCCCATTAAGTAAAAAGAATAAAGTTAGTTTAAAGTTAGATTTTTTAAATTGTTTTCAACGTAAATTATTTGTAACATAAACATCATTCCAATTCATCATTTAGTGGGTTTATGCCAATGGATATATGATGATTCACATTTTTACGTGATCTTGTTCGATTATTTTGTGATTGTTTGCCATATTTCTTGATTTTAAGTGTTGTCCATGTTTAAATATTTATATCATTCTATTTTCTTGCTCAAATACATTTAAGACTATTAATTTTTAGTTTAATTAAATAAGAATGTGCGGGATGATTCAAAAGTCAGTTGAATACTATGATTCCAATTTTTATTTTTAGGTTTCACGTGCATATTTACTAATTTGAGTGTTATACAAGAATGATTATTTTCCTTTGTACTGTTTGTCCAAGAATTTCATTTAAATAGTTTTTATTAAACCTTCTTTTATTTTAGTCATAATTTCATTAAATAATGTCATTTTAATCTTTTCAATATTTTGATAACAACAAAACAAGAAGAGTGGTAATTTTTTTTAGGTAGCAAGATGAATAACGAACTAATTGATGACACGATGCAATAAGTAAAATACTAATAAAAATATACAAATATATGTATCGAATATGAAAGAGACAAAATAATTGGAATACTCTAAAACACTAGAAAAACTTTAGAGGTACTTTAAATATTAACTCATGTGTTCATACACGAACCTTGGATTGATACGATTAAGTAATAAAATGATCATGTGCGCATTCCCGCATCTCAATGCCTTTAAATAAAAATAAAATAAAAAATTATGTTTTAACCATGTGTATATTCTGTACCTTGGTTTAATATTTAATTTCAAAGAAGTACCTTGTGTGCGTTCCGCATCTTGGTAAACACAACTAATAAAAATATAATAATTAATTAAGCGGTAATAAATAAGCCATGATCAATAAAATACAAGAATAGCTAAAAATTGATTTAAGCCTTACATGAGTCAATAAAGCGACCGTGCTAGAACCGCGGGACTCGAGGGGTGCCTTACACCTTCCCCTCGGTCAACAGAATTCCTTACTCAGTCTTCTGTTTTCGTAGACCATAAATTAAGAGTCAAACCATCCTTTGTTAAGGGATTCAAGATAAAAGGTGTCTTGGAACACCAAAACTAAATTCCAAGTGGCGACTCTAAATAATAAATAATCCCTTTTCAAAACGTCACTTCGATTGGAAAAACTCTTCTAACTCAACCTCGTAATAGGGTTTTGAGGGACATAAAAGAGGTGTGACACATGGGGCATAGACAGTTGCATAATCACTTTGGTCCATTCGTTTATTACTAACATGTTTTGGTTCTTTCTTTAGTAAAATCCAGATATACCGGCTAACGATGTCAACAACACACACAATGTTGAAGAACGCGATGAACGGAAGAATTAGCCCGGTGTGATGACTCAATTAGCGAAACTCGTAATGAAGGGGACGAAACAACCCCGGTTTGCGAAGGTCACTATCCTCGGCATGTGCGGGATCCAACTCCTTATGATGTGGCGGAAGAATATGTGGTAGAGACGGTCAAACTCCTGAGGGAACAACAGAAAACAATCACTGATCATCTCTCAAGATAGCATCGGGTGATGATGGAGTTCTAATATGTGCTTCCAGTAACGCGGACGTACGGGTCAAAAGGAATTACAAATTAGAGTCCACTTGAAAATTATTATTTTCAAATTATTTGACTTGAAAGAAGAAAATTGCCTAGTTTTTTTAGGGTGTGGGCTTTTACCCTTTAAAACAAGAAAAATTAGAAAATCCTAGGCGAGGTCAGATGGTCTTCTTGAATTTACAATAAATTTTATTTCTTAAGCAAATTTTGGTATATTGTTTCAAATTAAATAGTGAATAATCTTACCTTAATCTAGAATATCTCTCTTACGGAAAGAAATGAATGATTTACCATAAGTATTTGCATGAAAACTATTATGATAATTTGTAACGACCCGGCCGGTCGTTTTGAGATTTAGCCCCGTTTCCCCCGTTTCTGCTTTGTTTATGTGTTGGGTCGGTTGTTTCATGTTCAGAGTGGTCATGGTGAGCATTGAGGCAATTAGTCTCTCAAGGTAGCCTAATAGTTGAGAAAGTCAACTGAGAGTTGACTTATTGGTAAAAGACATCGGAATGCGGATTTTATGGCTTGGATAGCTTCGTTAGGTGATTTGGGACTTTGGAGTGTGTTCAGAATATTTTTGTGATATCCGGTGAATGAGGCTTGAATTGGCGAGAGTTAGTTTTTGGCAATTTTTGATTGGCAGTGGAAATTAGGCTATCGAGGTCGGAATGGAATTCTAGAAGTTGGAACAGTTTTGTAATGTCATTTTGGGTACGTCTGTAAAATTTCAGGTTAATCGGAGGTGTTTTGGTTGGTTTCCACGTAGTTGGCAAAATTTGGAAGTTTCAAAGTTCTTTGGCTTGAATTTGATGTAAATTTGGTTTCTTCCTGTTGTTTTTGGTGTTTTGAAGGCTCGACTATGTTTGAATGATATGGGATATGTTGGTATGTTTGGTTGAGGTCTCGAGGGCCTCGGGTGTGTTTCGAATGGTTAACGGACAAACTTTTAGCTTGAAATCTGGGCAGATTGCTGCTGGTGTAAGGTTTTTGTTTCCTTCTATGCGATTGTGTGAGGATGTTTGAGATCGCGTAGGGTTAATTGGTGATGCAGGATTTTTGTTAATCGCGATCACGTGGAATAGTTTGCGATCATGTGAGTATGAGTATTTGGTCAGTGCAATCGCGTGGGCGTGTTTGCGATCGCGTAGAGTTAAAAGGGCGCGTGGGTGAGTTGAGCTTTGTTCTTCGTGATCGCGTGAAATGGTTTGCGATCGCGTGGGTTTAAGTCCTGATGAATCACGATCGCCTGGGTTTAAGTCCTGATGAATCGCGATCGCGTGAGGTTGTCTGCGATCGTGTAAGGTAAATTGATAGGGAAGCAAGGTTTTTCTTCGCGATCGTGTGCCGATGTTTGCGATCATAGTGAAGGAATTATTTTAGCTGGGCAGAATGTTTAAAAGGCCGGAAGTGCGAATTTTGTTGTCATTTTCTCCATTTTTGCATGCGAGCTTGAGAGCTTTTGAGAGGGAATTGAAGGGGAATCAAAGGAAATCACTTGGAGGTAAGGTTCTTAACTTCATAACATGTTTCTATGTCAATTCTTAAGTGATTAAGCCACAAAATTTCTGGAAATTTTGTTAAGATTGGGGAAGAAGGGTCCATGAGAATTGAGTTTTCTTTTGAGGATTTGAGTGGGCAATTGTGGTCCGATTTTGGTGTTCTTGGTATGTATAGAATCGGGAGAGGACGAGGCTTCTAATGATGTAAAAAATTTCAGATTTCGAGTCGTGGGTTCGGGGCTTGGGTTTCGCCGAATTTCGAGATTTTGTTTAATTTTGATGATTTTCGATTGGGTTGTGTTCCATGAGTATATTTTGATGATGTTAACTGGTTTTTGGCTAGATTCGGAGCAATGGGGAGCCAATTTGAGGGGCAAAGGCATATCGGACTAGTGTCGTGGCCCGGTAGAGGTAAGTAATGGTCTTAAGTTTTGTCCTGAGGGTATGGAACCCGGACTACATATTTTCTCAACTGAATTTGGAATGGCGCACATGTCGGATTACAAATATGTGGCGCGTACTGATTTTTGTATTGGACTAGGTCCTCTCCGCGGAAACTAATGAGTTTCATATTTACCCAAGATCTTACATTAAATTATGTTCTAACGATTTGTGAAATATTTGGGCTATAAGCCGTGTTTGGGGCCTCGTGCCGATCTGTTTAGACCCTTTGAGGGTGTTTTACTGTTGTTTTCCTCACTACTTGTTGATGGTTTTACTCAGCAACATTGTGCATATTGTTTTTTTGAAACTCAGCCTGATTTACACTACATGAGCATTAAAATGAGGTTTTCGGGTCGAGTACCCCGTTCTATTACTTCGCCCGAGGGGCTTTTCGAGTGGTTCCACCGAGTGTGACCGAGGGCCAAGAGTGATGGTGAGGTGCTGAGTGAATTAGCACTTGGGTTGAAGGAGCCCATCCGGAGTCTGTACACACCCCCAGTGAGCACCTAGTGCGAGTGACGAGTCATTGGGCGACATGAGTGACTGTGAAGTGCTGAGTGATGGTGAGGTGCTGAGGGATTGTGAGGCATGCCCGAGGGGCTGATTATGAAACATGTTTTTGCCCGAGGGGCTACTATGATTTCTCTGCATTCATTTGCATATCAAATCCTTTGTTTTAAAGTTGTTAAAAATGTGCATTCTTTAAAGGACTTTTTATGAAGTTGATTTTTAAGACACGATGATTTCGTATATATATGTTATACCTACTGGAAAGTAAGGTTGTGTATATTGTGACTTGATGACATTCATATTATGTGTTTCTTGCTGCTCAGACCTGATTTATTTTCATTACTACTGAGTTGGCGTACTCACATTACTCCCTGCACCTTGTGTGCAAATTCAGGTGTTAGGGCAGGGTGAGCTGTCTATCTGTTCCAGAGATCCTCGGAGGTTTGCAAGGTGGCTGCATGCGACCGCAGTCTTGCTCCCTCTCTTGTTTAATATTATAGAATTTATTTCTGTTGAGTTGTATATTTATGTAGATACTCATGACCAGTGACTCCGGTTCTCGGGCGTTGTATTTATTATTCAATATAGTTTTGACTAATTTTATAATTGTTTGAAGTAAACTTTTATGGGAAATCAATATAGTAAAGAGGAAATGGGAGTTTATTGTGATTTCAGTGAATTTCTAGCTGGCCTAGTTCCATGATAGGCGCCATCACGACTGGCCTGGATTTGGGGTCGTGACATAATCTTAATTCTAAATTCAATTTTCTGCATTGACTTGAACATATTACACATTACAAATAACAAATAATATACGGTAATACATTAATATCATTTTCTATTAATTCATTAAAAAATTATTTATCGTTATAATGTAACTTTGGTACAATAAACTATCCTTTACACTTAACCATCCTAAATGGTCAACATCTCCTCTATCCCACGAAATAAATACAAAAGAAAATGTATTTTTCTGGAGATGTTTAGAGAAAGTTAACAGAGTTTGTCTAATATAACGAGTTACTAAATATAAATAGAATAAAAGGAAAATAAAATTTGTAACAAGAGAAGTATCAAGTTACTTTCAAGTTTTGATAATTTGTAGAGCGTAAACAACAGTATTATTTACTTTAACGGACTTATCATAACATCAGAAGTAGAATCTATAAGTGAAGATAAGCAGTGTGCTCGCCTATAAATTCTTAGATCAATTGACTAAAATTTGTGTGTATAATTTAGTATTCTCCTTGTTCTGAATAAACCGTATAAGTGATCATCTCGACCTTCGTTAGAAGAACTTTTAAGTTTCGATTGACTTCAAACCTTTAATTACTTTCCCTTTTAAATAATGACTCATCACCTTGAATTGCTTCAGTGTCCTATATGCCATCAAATCGTTCGCGGTTATCAGGAGTTCATGAATCACGTTCAAGCACATTCAATAGATGAGCGTGAAGAGATATACACAACAGAACCAGCATGATATGCAGTAGCCGTGACAAATGAACATTTGTCACGAGCTATGTTTCAACCACCATCATATCGTACAACCACGATTGGAAGTCACCGCTTCGGCAGAGGCGTACATATAAACCAACATCGACAAATGCTTGAGTTCACAAGAAGGAATCGTGTTCGAGGTGCAAATCCAATAGTTATAAACCTCAATGAAAACCCCTCTGAGCTCACGAGAAGGAACCATGTTCGAGGTGAAAATCCAATTGTGATAAACCTTAATGAAAACCCATCTGAGTTCACAAGGCCATACATCAATGAGTTAGATTTTCCTATTACAAATAGATCTAATGCGAATCAGTTCGTTTATGATGATAATAATGACTTAGATCTAAGCTTAAGGCTTTGAAGCCTAGAGTATAGCATTCCTGTCCAATTTTAAACTTCACCAAACCACTGATGGTTGGATGATTTTCTTTACCAAAAAATTTTCCTTTAGTTTTTTATTTTTATTTTGAGTTTTTCCTTTCTTTACATAGTTGTATTCCCTTCGAGATTTTAATCAAGCGTTTCTTTGAGCCATATATTGTTTTTGTTGCTGCAAACTCCTATGCTAATTCATGAATAAACTAAAAACAAGTGAGGATGTTTATTTGGTACCTTTCATCCAGAATTCTTAGCAGATATTTATTTCAATAGTTTAACCGGATTATAAATATCTAACACATGATTTTTTAACTTATAAGCACTTATAAATCGTTTTTATTTTCTACAACGTTGGTGATGAAACTTCACCATTATTATTTATTGAAGAACATCACATATAGAAACTAGGTCCATTAATAACTCATGTTAAATAATCAGCATCAAAGGTCTGAACATGAAAAATTGTAATTTATACTTAATATCAGTGGAATTCTTCCACATAAGTGGGAGTTTGATTCCCAATACACTTTCATCTTCCCCTTTCCTGATCTCATACAGTGACGAAATGTCACGACCAAATTCTCCCTCCATAAGACGTCGTGACGGCACCTAGTTTCCACGACTAAGGTAAGCCTAACAATTTACGGAATAATAAAACTAGAAGCCAAATTTAGCAATTAAACTGCAATAGATAATTAAATAACTGATATGATGACGCTCGGCATGTACAATAACCAACACTCGAGTATAAACAATATTTCCCAAAATCAGGTAGTCATAACTTACAAGCTACAAAAGAAAACTTGTATCTTTATACACCAGAGTCTAAGAATGTACGGAAAGGTAAACGATATAGGAGGAATAGAGGCGGACACTGAGGCCTGTTGATGTTGCAGATGTACCTTGAAGCCTATGTAACGGCAGCAAATAGTCTCAACTAATAGCGGGGCTAGTAAGAGGTACTTGGATCTGCATGCAAAACATGTGCAGGAGAGTAGCATGAGTACACCACAATGGTATCCAATAAGTGCCAAGCCTAACCTCGATTGAGTAGTGACGAGGTAAGGCCCGGCCCTACTGGGATATAATAATAAGGCAGAAGATATAATAACAAGAAATGACTGAGAATTTAACAAAAATAAATCACAGAGAAATAACTACACAACACAATGAGGTAAACGACAAGGACGCTCCCGAGATACCGTTTCGTAGTCCCAAAAGTAAATAGTCAACAAGGAATCTCCCGAGTTACCGTCTCGTAGTCCAAAAAGTAAAAGTGTAAGGAGATCCCCCGAGGTACCGCCTCGTAGTGTCAAAAGTAAATGTGCAAGGAGATCTCCTGAGGTTCCGTCTCTTAGTCTCAAAAGTAAATGTGCAGGGGGATCTCCCGAGATACTGACTCGTAGTCCCAAAAGTAAATATACAGGGGGGTCTCCTTAGGTACCGCCTCGTAGTCCCAAAAGTAATATGCAGGGGGGTCTCCAGAGGTACTGCCTCGTAGTCCCAAAGGTAAACACACAAATCGAATCAATGGAAAACAACAATTAACAGCAAGAATTCTACAGCTAAGGTTGATACAAAAAAGGTAAAGACACTGTCACGACCCAAATTTCCCTCCGTTGAGTATCGTGATGGCACCAAGTATAACGAACCGACCGGTCATTTTGAGCTCTAGCGCGTCGTTCACCGGTTTGAATTCGTGAGAAGCTCCATTTCAGGTGTTATGACTTGTAGGTGTGGTCAGAATTGAATTTCGGGAAGTTTAGAGTTGGTTTGGAAAGAAAATTATGATTTCAGAAGCCTTAAGTTGGAAGAATCAACTAAGATTGGAATTTTGAGTAAACGACCTCCGAATCAGGATTTGAAGGTTCATGCAGGTTCGCATGATGATTTCGGTCTTGGGCGTATGTCCGGATCAGGTTTTGGATAAACCGGGAGCGTTTCGGTGCATGTTGTGGAAGTCAGCATTTTTGAAGAATTTCATAAATTTGGGCTTGAAGCGCATTTCAGAGTTTTGATGTCCGTTTGAGATTTCAAGTCTTGGAACAGCTTCGTATGGTGATTCTGGAGTTGGAAGTGCGATCGGAAGTGAATTTGGATGTCTGTAGGTCATTTTGAAGTCATTTGGCGAAAGATAGAAACTTGAAGGTTTTTGAGAAATCCGACCGGAAGTGGAATTTTTGACATCGAGGTTGGAATGCGATTCCAGAAGTTGGAGCAGGTCCGTAATGTTGAATAAGACTTGTGTGCAAAATTTGGGGTCAATCAAACATGATTTCATAGGTTTCGGCATCGGATGTAGAAGTTGGAAATTTCTAAGTTCATAAAGTTGGGATTTGGGTGCGATTTGGGGTTTCTATGTTGTTTTATTTGATTTGCAGCCTAGAATAAGTCCGCATTATATTTTGGAACATGTTGGTATAATTGGATGGGGTCCCAGGGGCCTCGGGTGGATTCCGGGTGGTTAACGGATCAAGTTTGGGAGGTTGAAGAAGGCTGGAATTGCTGTCATCTGGTGTGATCCGCACCTGCAAGGATTTGGCCGCAGGTGCAGCTTTGGCGCCACAGGTGCGAGAGTGGGCAGGCTTGGCTAGGATCGCACATGCGATGGAATTTCTGCACCTGCGAAGCTGCAGGTGCGGATAATGGGGCGCAAGTGCGATTTTGGGCTGGAGTTGAGGAAGCCGCAGGTGCGGGAGATTGGTCGCGTGCGGGAGCGCAGGTGCAGAGGTAGGACCGCGGGTGCGGAAATCGTCCTGGGCAGTATGTTTTAAAACAAGGATTTGGGTTCATTTGTCTTCATTTCTTCATGGGCTTAGGCGTTTTTGGGAGGCTTCAAGGAGAGGATTCCTTCATGCATTGTCAAGGTAAGTAATTTCTTCACGTTTTTTAATTAAATACAAGATTTTATGGATGAATTAGGCATGGAAATTGGTAGGAATTTGGGAAATTATTGAAGAAACCTAGAAAATAGAAATTTGATTTTTAGCCACAAATTCAGCATGAGTATATGAGTAAATTGTATATTTGAGTTAGTAAAGCTATGGGTGGAATATATCTTCGAGAAATTTTGAATTCCGGGAAAGTGGGCCCGAGGGCATTATGGTAATTTTACTGAGCGGGGATATGGAAAGTATACAATTTGAATTTGTTGTGAGTATTAGGATGAATTTTCATTATTTTTCTGTTATGTGGTAGTTTCGGAGTGTTGTGCGTCCGTTGGAGTCGGAAGGGCTTGGAAGCCGGTATTGGAATTTCGGAGCGAGATAAGTGTTCTTTCTAACTTTGTAAGGGGGAATTGTCCCCCGAGGGAACTAATTAAGTATGTGTTACTATCTGCGGGGGCTGCATACGCACGAGGTGACGGGAGTCCGTGCGTAGCTACTATTATGCCATGTCCGGGTAGCATAGGACTCTCTAGCATGTCTTACCTGTTATACCTATAATCTTGTCTATGATATTAAAATGCTAATACAATCGAAATTGTAATTGAATGACTAAGGAAGAGTAGAGTTTATTTTTCTAAACCATCTAAAAAGAGAATTGATTTCCTTCGCGGGAAATTGTATTTTCGGATAAGGTTGTATTATTAAACATTATAAAAACTTGGCAAGTGAATTTCGAAAAAAGGGATTTAAGTACTATTTTGTGGTTTTTAAAAGAGAAATATGTCATTTATTTGGTTACTTGTTTTCCCGACGTATTCAGAGTGGACTGTTGATTGTGTATGACTACATGTGACCACTTTGCAATTTATATTCCGCGAGCAGAGTGTTATTTCCCCCACTCTCATGGGAGCGTGTCGTACGCCACAGTGAGATTGAAAATAAATATTATGGTTCGGGCAGTTCGACCCTCGACAGTGCGCAGAGATGATTATTATGATGGCTCAGGCCGGTTGTCCTTATCCCGTATGCGCATGCTAATTTGTTAAATGTTTTCTTCATGATTTTTGAAGTGATAAGGTATTTGGGGGAATATAAAGAAGAAATTGTGGATTTATTATATTTGGAGGAAAACAAAGAGGAAATTGTTTATTTAAGATATTTTGGAAAAAAAATAATGAGAAAGTGGCAATTGGTTGTTTATTTCCAGTATTTACTTGGATTTCAGTGCCTTAAATATATGTTGTTTTACTACCTTAACATGCTTATCGTGTTCTCTTACACTGTTAATTAATTTGCTGGCCCTTAGTGAATGTCTAATTCGACCTCTCGTCACTACCTCTTTGAGGTTAGGCGAGAGACTTACTGGGTACACGTTATTTTTGGACTCATGCTCCATTTGCTGTGCATTTTTATTGCGCATGTACTTTCATAGCGATGTGGAGGCTTCGAGACTTAGGCGAATTGCATCATCCGGAGGCGATCCGCAACTAACGGAGTCTCCCTCGTACTGTATTTACTTTCAGTTTATATTCCCTTGTCCAATTTGTATTCCGGACAGGCTTTGTGATGTTTGTATAGATTCTTAGAAATTGCTCATGTACTTTTGACACCGGGTTCTGGGGTATGTTGAGATATTTATGCTAAAGTGTAGTATTCAAACTATTGCTTTTAAATTAACAGATTTTACTTAGTTAATACGTGATAAAGTGAAAGGAAACGCTTCTTCATAAATGTTAAAACAGGAAAATTATTTCAATTAATTAATGATTGGCTTGCCTGACAATGGTGTCCGGCGCCATCACGAACTTAGAGATTTTGGGTCGTGACAGCATGGTATTAGGGCGCTAGGTTCCCGTAGGTCTCATGAGTCATGAGCTAGTCTAGTAGAGTCTTGTGTATCGGTACGGAGACGTCTGTACTTATCTTCGAGAGGCTACAAGGCTGTTAGGAGTACTTCCCTTCATGGTGTCTTCATGTGAGGTGGGATATGCACCTATGACGTGTAGTCGTCGTCATTGATCGAATGGAATGTGTTAATTTTGGCGGTGCTATGGTTTCTTCGATTGCGTGGGGTCAGAGTATTGAGAAGAAATATTGAAGAATGCGGTTGGCAGAGATTGTGAGATGCGGTGGTTCAGTACCAGGTAAGTGTTGATAATGAAGGCAACTAGAGAAAGATGATCTTCGGAGAGTGTGAAAGCATGGTGATCTGCTGGTTTGATAGCTACAGAGATTGGTCCTGAAGTGAGGCTAGGCGGTGGTTCCATTTCTAGGAGGCCAGGTGTAAGAAGCGGAAGTCGAGCAGTCGCAAAGTGGGGTAGCGGTAGCATAGCTTGGAATTTGAAGATATTGTCGCGCATTTAATGTATGTCCATGAGGAGCGGATGGACTAGTAAAGTAAGTAAATTAATAATGGCATAAGATGGGGTATTGAAGTCGCAGAGAGCGTGCATTTCAGCGTCGTTGGAAGGTGTCCGCGGGTGGTTTCCACAGGTGGGTTATCTCCTGTGCATAGGTTAGCGGTGGCATGGTTGGAAAGTCTCTATGAGGGGTTCTAGTGGCTATTCGGTAAGAGGCAGAGTGTGTGAATGATGCTAGAGAATTTGAGTATTTAGGGAGTGCTAGCAAGAGGATTTGGAAGAATGGGACGGCTTGGTTGAGCAAGATCGCACTATCAAAGGAGAAAGGATCCCAGCATGGTCTAGAGTGGTGCAAGGAGTAGCTATTAATAGTCAAGCAGTACGTATAAAGGAGTATGCTTCCAGTTTTAATAGATTTAACACCTAAAGCTTGCCTAAGCGTACGACAACACCCAGTAATTATCCAGATTAAAGAAACTATTTCAAGTAGTTTGCCTAAACATGCTGCACTTAGGTGTTGCAAAAAATACAAAACTATTACCAGTTGTTTGGAAACATGGTGAAATTATTTTTTTAGGGCCCTTTTCAAGCAATCAGTAGTTACACTAGGTGTTGAATGAGGTCCTAAGACATGATATCTAATATGCACACATAGGGATGCAGAATGGATGGTATGCAGAATTCCTAGGCAGGATTTCTAAATGCATAAAGTCACAGTATTTGAACATCCTATGCAGCAAGTATGATGATGACTTGTTTATTAGCGCACTATTATCATAATCATGGTTCCTAGGTTTACCACAACATTACAGCGATATTACAACTGGTTTACATGAATAACAGGTTTATATTAACAATAATCCTAGAACATGATTTCTATATGATAAATGATAATGCTATAATAGGATGCAGAAACAGTAAACATGGACCTAAGGAACAAGACATCTAATGCATGATATGATTGCATACAATCAGCCCTAAGCATGGATTTCTAGTGCACACGTAAGAAATGTAAACATTGGATGAACATAGATCTGTCATAGATCTAACAAGATCAGAAGATCTTAGAACTAGGGTTCCCAGAGAAAACCCAAAAAGAGAAGAGAGACTTAGATATTACTGGCGTTTGGCCGGAAAATGCAAAGACCTCACTCGAACGGACATAGGAGGCCGGAAAACATGGAATGAGACCGGAGATGGGAATGTATTGCCTCAGGATCACTTGAAATCCTCCATCGGTGACACATACATGAAAGGCAGAGCCATTGGGTCGAGGAGAGGTGAGAACCTAATAGTTTCCGGCAAGGGAGGTGGCCAGAGAAGGAGAGGCAGAGCTCGAAGATAGGGAAAGGTTCTAGAGAGAGTATCAGAGAGAGAGAGAGAGAGAGAGAGAGACGGTTGAGTTACGAACGAGGGGGGGAAGTAAATGGAGGGGGGTAGTCGTCTAGTGTCTTAATTTGGTAAGGACTAATTTGGTCCGTTGATCAGAAATGATCAATGGTCCAGATTAAAAATGGGATTGGGTCGGGTGGCCCTAAGTAGACTGGGCCTGGTATTTGGGCTGATTTAATTGGGATTGGGGTCCGGTTGGATTTAGTCTAAACTTTAAATAGAGAGTGGCTAACTATTAAATACCTAATTAAAGTTAACTAAAATAATTTATAAAATAGCTTATAATTGCAAAAAATGTAATTGATGCTTAGTAAATTAAATTACATGATTAATAAGTATTAAAGAATGCAAACAACTAATTATTGATAAAAATGGTATAAAACATATGATTAGGCTATAATTGCAAAGTTATTACAATTATAGCCAAAGAGTGGCAATTTGGGTAATTGTGAAATAATTTGGTCTTAATAAGATTAAAAATAATATATTAAGTCAAGAAATATTTTTAAAATCATTTGTAATGTAATTTATAATTAATTATTAGAAATGAAATATTGAATAAATTAATAAAAATATGGGAAAATTATGGAAGAATACCAATTGTTATAAAAACATGTTTTTGAAGGTATATATGCAATTTTAAATTTGAGGAAAAATTGGGTATCCAAAGCTGCCCCTCTTTACCCGGGAAGGTTAAAAGAGTTGTCGGGTAAAGATATGATGGCCAATTTTGACCGAGCGAAACGGTTTGAAGAGATTTAGGCCGCACCCTAGCTTCTGAGTTGCCTACATATCCATGGTTTTACAAGAATCATGTCGTATGTAGTTCAGGAATCATTGGCGAAGTATACCAAGGGAGTTTAACAAGAAGGGACGCAACATATGAGACTGGATGAATGAGCGATTTACGAGAATGTTTAAGAGAACTAGAGTGGGACTGCTCCTACTAGGATAGCCTTTGTTCGCCGGATCACCTGCAAATAAACAATACAAGCACTTATAGTGCATAACTTTAAACATGATCCAAGCTCCCGTCGGACTATGAATGTTGTCTTCAGACGGTTAAGGCTGACGTACTCAGACCATGATGTCCTGGGCCATGGATTGTTTTGATGAGGGATTCGCATGCCATGAAGCGATGTTCTCCGGCCATGAGGATGGTGCCGCCGAACCATGACGCCTTAGAATAATGATATGAAAAATGATAAAAAGAGATCCTCAGGCCATGACATGGTGTTCTCGGGCTATGAAGATGGTGCCTCCGAACGATCACGCCTTTGGATAAGTTGGCAATATTTCAGCCCATGAAGATGCAATAGTATGATGCTGACAAGAAGAGCTTAGCCTTGCGAAGTAAAGGGCAGAGCTTAGCCAGAAAGGAAACGAAGTGAATAATGATAGAGACAGTAATTGCTTTGAAAAGTATATGGGAAGCAGAAAAGTGGCCTTATGCAATATGCGAATGCAGATTGAGACAACGTTTAGTCTCGGAATGCAGAATGGTAACCTTATGCAATATGCGAATGCAAATGAAGGTAGCATTTAACCTCAGAAGGCAGAAAGGTAGCCTTATGCAATAAGTAAATGCAGATAGAGGTAGCGTTTAACCTCGGAAGGCAGAAGGTAGCCTTATGCAATATGTAAATGTAGATGGAGGTAGCGTTTAACCTCGGAAGGCAAAAAGGTGGCCTTATGCAATATGTAAATGCAGATGGAGGTAGCGTTTAACCTCAGAAGGCAGAAAGGTAGCCTTATTCAAAGAAATGAAATGACAGTAGGAATTCTTAGCTAGTGATGAATTGCGGCATTGTGATTATTGAGAGCATTCTGACTGCGGAGCATTATTTGTATGGGCTGATAGAAAACGTCGCCAAATGTAACAGTTTAAGAATCGTATTATGAACAAACGTTTGTCCCCTAGGTGGACCATTTTTTTAGGGATTTTGCAACCTTAGTGCCTGCATCCAAAGAAAAATCGTGAGTTTTGTAAGGGGAAGGCTAGTTTGTATCCCCCCTGACTTTTCTTGACTTGTTCGGCTTGATCTGATGATACTGTCTGTATTATTGGGGTAGCGTTCGCTAAACAAGCTGCTTCAGAAAAATAAATAAGCATGATTTTGTAAGATATAATATATAACCTAAAATTGTTTTAGATGAACCGATGACATGACACGGCCTGAGACATTGCAACCTCCCCTGCTGCGGAATTTTGAGGGTCTTCCTCAAAATTCTGCCCCAGTTTGCTGGGTGGATGCCTCTGACTGTTGCTCGCACGGCGACTGGCTGAACTTGCTTCGAAATTTTGAGGGTCCTCCTTAAAATGCTGCCCCAATTTCCAATTACGGCGAAAAATAGATTTTTATTGAATTGTGACCGAACACATAGGGCTGCCTACGTATCCCCTCTTAAACGGGAATCAGGTCAGGCACAGTTCAAATTACATCACTGATAAAGCATAAAGATTACACATAGTGGCGCTTGACTGCATCTAAATTGATCGGTTTCGACCAAACTTCTTTGTCCATTTCTGCAAGTATGAGTGCTCCTCCTGTCAGCACTCTATAAACCATGTACGGACCTTGCCAGTTGGGAGAGAACTTCCCCTTGGCTTCATCTTGATGCGGAAAGATTTTCTTTAACACCAGCTGAACTTTCTTGTTGAAGGCCCTTGCCATTCTATTCTGATATAGTTGACCATGACATACAAAATTCATTGTCTTCCCGTCTATGAGGGCTATTTGCTCATAACGGCTTCTTATCCATTCTGCATCGCTGAGCTCAGCTTCCTGTATAATTCTTAGAGATGGAATCTCCACTTCGGCAGGAATAACAACCTATGTACCATAAACTAGCATATAAGGACTTGCCCCTGTTGATTTGCGGACAGTTGTGCGGTATCCCAATAAAGCGAATGATAACTTTTCATGCCACGGCTTGTGCCTTTGTATCATCTTCCTTAGTATCTTCTTGATGTATTTTGAATCACCCAGGTTGACGCTTTCAGTCTCGTCCAGGTTGGACTTAGGTCTGTTCTTAAAATTCTCAACTTCTTTGACGATCTCGTCAGGTATGTTGTCTTCATCTAAATCAATGTCTGTTTGTTGCGTTGTCTCGTTGCATGTCACAGTCATCGGTTCATCAAGACAAGTAATAGTAATGATGTATAGATAAAGTAATCAGAGAAAACAATAGCAATAAATATCAGATTCGTAAGAGAAATTTAGAAGAAGCTTTGATAGATTGAATAACTGTTATGAACATTGAAGATCTTTATTGCAGAAATTGAAAAATGCAGGAAAAGGAAAATCTTTTAGTAAATAAAACAGTAAATAATGCTTATTTTAGCCTTGCTACCCCGAAGCTCGTCGGACTTTGGTTGTCTTGATAGCCCAGTTCTTGAGATATGACCCCTTGATTACAGTCTGTATGGAAGGGCCTCCCCCCCTCCCCCTCGAGAACAACACAACAATCCATATCATCATCCTCTAGTAAGAAACTCCTCATTGCTGCAAGTGCTTCTTCCTCGTCTGAATCGTAAATAGTGTCGGCCTGCTTGAAAGTCTGCTCAGAGGAGGTATCGGCTGCTCCAAAGGGTAATAGGGACCGCACCAAGGTGGCGACCAGTCGTTGAATTCCTGCCAAGTGTACTCATACCCCAGACCGAAAGTGGCGCCATGCTCTTTGAGCTTTATGGGCTTCGTGATCCCTTGGAGGTTTTTACCAAGCCCTTTGCCTGACTCATATCCTCTCCAGTTTAGGATGCTCTCAATCTTGTTGTCCCATCATTTGTCCTTGTCGATAGCATTGTCCCATTCAATGTGGTGGTAAGTTCATCCGCCTATCTTCCTTATTCCGTCAATTACCGGAATAGTTTGACGACTATAAATGGGGTTGCTACCATCACTATGAATAATCACCTCTTGGTGGTTCCATTAGAATTTTACCGCCTGATGTAGTGTTGATGCTACGGCCCCAGCAGCATGAATCCAGGGTCGTCCCAACAACAGGTTGTAGGATGCCGGAACATCTATCACCTGGAAATCCACTTCGAACCAAGTCGGTCCCATCTGTAGACATAGACTGATCTCCCTCATGGTGGACCTCTGAGAACCGTCAAAGGCTTTCACATTGATCGCCCCATCCCTTATCTCATATAGCCCTTTACCCAATTTCTTGAGTGTTATCAACGGACAGATGTTATGGCTGGAACCTCCATCGATCACGATTCTTGTGATGAAATGATCTTCGTATTGCACTATTATGTACAGTGACATTCTGTGCCCCAATCCTTCAGGTGGTAGCTCAGTCCTCATGAAAGTGATTTTATAACTCTACAGTACCTGGCCTATCATATTGGCCATTTACCCACTAGTGATGTTGTTTGGCACATATGCTTCATTCAACACTTTTAATAAAGCATTTCTGTGTGTTTCGGAATTCTGCAATAGAGAGAGGATGGATATCTGTGTCGGTGTCTTGTTCACCTGGTCGATGACTGAATACTCCTTAGCATGTACCTTTCTCCAAAGGTCATTGGGACCTGTTTCGATAAGGGGAGGATGGTTGGCAGCCTGCTTTCTTAACTCGGCCAAATGCTTAGGGGTGCAGATCCTACCAGTTCTCGTCATACCTTGTGCTGCGACAGCTTCCTCAAACCTGACCTTGCCTTTTCTTCTCCCCTCGGTTGTGTAGTCCCAAGGGATAGCATTTGAATAGAAGGGTGGCATGGTTGACGTTGCCACCGGAATTGGTGCAGCCATCTTTACTTCAAACAGAATGTGTGTTCGGGGTGCCAAGACTGCGACCTCGAATGAAGCTGGTGCATTTGCGGGAGATACAAAATCAACTTAAATTGGCACTGGTGACTTTGCAGGTGGCGCTGCTTAAAACTCAAATGGTATAGACATATTCACCTCAGCAGCCTCAGATGGCTGAATCTGGACTATGATCGGTTTGAGAGTGACTGCGGGTTTTTTTGGGTCAACTCCTTCTGCGATCAACCCGATTGACCCCTCAGGATCCTAATCATCTTCTATTTCAATCATATGGATACCTCTACTCTTATGGTCTGGTAGAGGATTGTCGTGGACGTTTGGAGTGGGGTCTTTTGCCATAATAATCTTGTTGTCAATGAGAGCCTATATTTTGTCCTTCAGAGAACGGCATTCTTCGATGGTGTGTCCTTTCATACCGGAATGGTATGCACTGAATTTGTTTAGGATAATCCTCTGAGAAGGGTTCTAAGGGGTAGCAGCAGGGATAGGTGTGACATAACCAGCAACTTTGAGCTTCTCATACAACTGGTGAATGGGCTCGACTATGGCGGTGTATTGCTTTGAAGAGCGGCGATCAAAATTGGGACGAGGTCTAGGGATGTTTTGGCGTGCAGGGGGTGATTGGTAATGGGATGGCTGGGAATTGTAAGTGTGTTAGACAGAAACGGGTTGTGAATATCTGGCGAAGCAGGTTGATATATGGGTGGTGGAGCTTGGTAATTTGGTGAGGGTGCTTGATAATTCGGGGTTGGATGATATGTGAGTGGAGGTGTCGGATAGTTTTGGTATTTGAGCGGGGACTTGGTTCTTTGTGCAACCATTACGGCTCTTACATCTCTCTTCTTAGACACACCACCAGACTGTAGAGCCTTTTTAGCGGCTTGCAAGGCTTCAAAATTTGTAACCATACCATTTTTAATACCTTCTTCAATTCGCTCACCAAATTTGATCATGTCAGAGAACTTGTGGCCCTCAACCATCATTAACCGTTTATAATACTACGGGTCCTGAGCCCGGACAAAGAACTTGTTCATATGTTCTTCCTCTAGAGAAGGTCTGACTTTAGCGGCTTCGGATCTCCAGCGAGTAGCATACTAGGGAAAAGGTTTCTGTATGTTTCTTCTTCAAATTTTGAATGTAGAACACATCTAGTGCGTTATTTGTGTTGAATCTAAACATGTCCATGAAATCAGATGCCATGCTTATCCAGCTTGACCATTTTTTGGGGTCTTGGCTGATGTACCAAGACAGTGCGTCTCCCTTCAAACTCCTCATGAACAGCTTCATGCGGATTCTTTCATCCTTTCCTACGCTAACCAATTTGTTGCAATAGGTCCTCAGATGGACTCTCGGATCGCCGGTACCGTAAAACATTTTGAACTTTGGAGCTTTGTATCCCTCAGGTAGTTTGACATCAGGTTGGATACAAAGGTCTTCATAATTCAACCCTTCAATCTCCTTGGTTCCTTCAACACCCTGGGCTCGGCTAGTCAGTTTCCTAAGCTCCTTGGCCAGGTTCCTGATAAGTAAATCATTTTCGTCAGACTCGGATGCCAGTGGGATAGGAGGAGTGGAGTGGGTCATGGTTTCCACATAGATGGGATTGTTATAGGTGTGGAAATGGTCTTTTGTGGGGTTTTGAGGCCCTGGGATGAGTAGTGGAGTGTTATTTGAGGTGTGGCAAGCATTGCACTATGTCGGTAGAGTTTGGTTCTTTGGGGGAGTGGTGTGATGGTGAGGTGCGGGATGATTTTGCTATCTTGGGATATTTTGTGGAGGTGCGAGTTTTTGAGCATTTGGAAGGTTCACGTCAGGGACGTTGAGGGAAAATGACAAATTGGCCTGATTCCAGACTTGATCGAGTTCTTCCTGAAACTTGAGCAATTTCTGTTCAAGTGGTGACATGTTCTCATACAGGACCTGAATACCTCGGCCATCAGTGGCCTCTACCCGTTCAATCACATTCTCCTTTCTGATGTCGCTGGACTCTTCCATCTTACTTCTGCCTTTGTTTTTGCCTTTAGGAGGACTAGGGGGAGGAGTAGGTGGAGGGACCTTGGATCTGGTGTGATAGGCTGATGATGTTAGAATGCACGAACTAACCTTTCGGGGAGCGGAGTAAGAATAAATAAAAACAAAAGGTAACCAAGTCAGTGAGGATCATGAAAAGAGTATTGCAGTATTTAAAAACATAATGAGGAAAAGAAAGTGTGTCCTAAGTTGGGGACCTCTTTGTGCCCGAGGTAGGCCTAGCGACAAATTTATTTGGAGGACGTAAAATGCTAAATGCCTCATTTTATTGATAATAAAAATAGAAAAATCCCAAAAAGATAGACGAAAAAATAAAAGTCACTAATGGCCATTGGCCTTATTACATTGATAGAAAATAAAAGACATTCCTATCTACTTGGTCCCAGAAGGACCTTCCCTAGATTCGGCATTCTTGCTTCCTTCGAGCAATAGGTATGTTCTGGCTAGGTATCCCTCTGTAGCTCCCTCAGCCTTTTGACAATATTTAACTCTTTTGATGAACTTTTCTTCCATATCGATGATACCTCGTTCCAAGTACCCCAACCTCTTGTTGGCGTTGATAGCCATGTCCTTCCACTCCTTGATTAGTCTTTTGTTGGACTCATGTATCTTGTGGTGATCATCCTCATTTTCCCGGATCCTTTTACGCAGCTGGTTGAACTTGACTTGTGCTTCAGCCCTTTTATCTATAACCATGTGACCTCGGACGTACCCTGGCTTGCTCTGACCACCCAGATCCACTTCTAACCAACCAAGATAGAAAGGGGTATACCGGCGTGATACCTGTCTGGCTCGATGGTGTCTTTCTCAAGTATAACCTTGCAGTGCCGCAGGTGCTGAGCTTGGCACTTGTGAGGACTATCATTATCTTGAAAGTCAGCTCGAAGATGGCCTATCTTCTCGACCCTAGGGATGACTTGCTTCCTTCCTGCTTGCCTCATAACTTAAAGAGAGATTTAAGGATATGTCCCCCTTAGACCAATCAGTATCAGAAATGATGCGTCTCTAGATCGAATGATGACTCATCCGTTGGAAACCATTCAAACATCCATTGAACCTGTTCTTCAGTCAAGTTATCAAAAAGCTCAATCCATCCTTCAGCACTTTCAGGTTGAGCGAACATGTCAGGGATATAGTTCATTCACTTTGGGTTATGAAAAGCGATCTGGTCATCCCACATTCAGCGGTGGATGTCCTGTCGATATTCGACTTTTTGGAGATGTTCCACGAGCCAGAGTTGAAGTAATAAATTGCAACATTCGAAATGCTTTGGTCCTTGTTGACACCTTTCTAAGGCCCGATATATGTCTGCAACGATCATGGGCACAATGCTGAAATATTGCCCATTTACCCCTTCCATTATGGTCTTAGTTACCATGTCCAGACTGGTATGGATCCTTCCTTTCTTCATCGGGAACACGATCAAACCCAAAAATCAAAACCATAAACACGAACACTCAGCAATGGACGTGTCCTAGAGAGTTGATATTAAACTCATCATGGTAGGTAGGATATGATTTGTTGTAGCCATACCTTTCGTACAAGTAGTCAAAAGGAATGTACGAATCCTCCAAGCATACCAATTTCGTGTCCTTTTCCAGACCCATCATTTTGAGGAAAATTTTTACTGTGCGGTTCTAAGGCATCAACAACCCCGGAGTTTCCCATACTAGATTAGCCAGCCCTCTTATCTCTTCTATCAACGGCGCCATTTCGATGTTCCCAAAGCGGAACACGGACCTTTCACGATCCCAGAACAGGATAGCAGCCTTTACTATCATTTTGTTAGGCTAGATTTCCAGAAGAGATGGTAGATTACCCAAGTGTTTCCTGACAATACTTTGTCGCTAGAGTGCAGATCCTCCCACCAACTCAACAGTTTTGGGTGGATGTTGGAGACCATGCCGAATCTGGGGACTTCGTGCCTCATTTTTTCTGCAAAGCAAATAGGTTAGGCCCTTACCCCCACCAGACTCGACTATTATCGTCAATAATTAGCAGGAAGCATTTAGTTCTCCAAATAAATGCACAGAATGTGAGGGCGTCCGTTTGGGTTCAGGGAAACCCGGTGGACTTTTTGATAAAGCTATCGTAAAAGCTATTGTGCGGATGACACTTTAGCTTTACAAGGTTTGGCCATGATGCATGCAGTTGTGCAACAGAGTAAGGTTTCTATGAGGTCTTAGACTGGTACCCTTGAGGAGACAACTCAAGGGGGAAAGGCACGGAACCGTCGACTGCACCGTTGATCGACTAGTTTTACCGCAAATAAGCCTTTCCGAATTTAGTGGGTGATAATATAGGAAGGGCTCAACCACTCATCAAGCGTTGCTATAGTATTTTTTTAGCACTAGTGGAGTATGAATGTTAAGCATGATTTATGCAATAAGTATTAAAACAAGTTGTCACGTATCTGCACGTTAAAGAAAGCGGTAAAAATGGTATTAATGGTTTAAAGCAGTTACAAAAGGAAACAAAGAGACATGTCAGTTATGTTTTTGAAGAAAAGTAAAACCCCAAAGTAAACAAGTAATTTCATGTAAAGGGAATAGGAAAGGGTGCAAGTATTTAAAATAAAGGCATAAATTCATGAAACAATTTGAAATGGTAAAAGCCTGGATATCCCCAGCAGAGTCGCCATGCTGTCGCGCACCCTTTTTCTCTTCCTCGCAGAATATCAGGTTTATGACATTGGTTAGGACAACGCTTTCCTTTTAGGAAGGGGTTTGCATATTTTGAACAGTCGCCACCTAACAATTTTAACGGTGCGTTAGGGCACCTAAGGGGTTTAATTATAACTACGTTGCTAACTAGAGATTTGGGTAAGGGCTTGAAATTATCCTAAGAGGAAGGTGTTAGGCACCCCTCAGGATCCATAAGTGTGTTCCCGGCCAAATGGTTTCATGAATTTGTACAACTAGCAAATAACAAGTAAAGGCTCAAATAAGAGGGGATTTAAGTCCTAAGCATATACATGTTTAGAAAATGGTAAAGATGATTACGAACTAGTGTATACGGGTGTCCTAGGTTTATAATAATATGGATCACATCAATGCAATATCCGGTAACCACTCCTAGAAGAGGGGCTACACGTGGTATTAGTGCACCGGTCATCATATCCATATTCTACCATTCCCACCCCGCGAAGGTAACTAAAGCGTGTATTGGTCATGGACTTTATTGCGTGCAATTACTCGTCCCATCCTATCATTCCTGGAGGAGGCTAGGACTACTATCCCAAAAAGGAAGTACTAGGTTGAACCCTAGTTTTAAAAGGACAAGATTCTAAGCGACAAACAATGACAATTAGGACTTCAGATAAGGGGAATACAAATAGGAGCAGATATGAGGCCCAAGTATTCCTCCACATATTATGCACATAAATATCATGACTCAAACACAAGTAAGGCCTTATTAACTTCAGAACCTAAGGCATGATATCTAGGTGAGAATACAATAGTGAGGCAGCTTTATTACTGATTTCAGAGGATGAATTTTATCAGTTTCTTACTGATTATAACCATTAATAGTGAAAGAGCAGGTATAAAGGATTATGCTTCCAATTTTAATAGATTTAACACCTAAAGCTTTCCTTAGCGTATGACAACACCCAGTAATTATCCAGATTTTTAAAGAAACTATTTCAAGTAGTTTGCCTAAACATGTTGCACTTAGGTGTTGCAAAAAATACAGAACTATTACCAGTTGTTTGGAAACATGGTGAAACTATTTTTTTAGGGCCTTTTTCATGAAATCAGTAGTTAAACTAGGTGTTGAATGAGGTCCTAAGACATGATATCTAATATTCACACATAGGGATGCAGAATGGATGGTATGCAGAATTCCTAGGCTGGATTTCTAAATGCATAAAGTCACAGTATTTGAACATGCTATGCAGCAAGTATGAGGATGACTTGTTTATTAGCGCATTATTATCCTAAGCATGATTCCTAGGTGTACCACAACATTACAGCGATATTAGAACTGGTTTACATGAATAACATGTTTATATTAACAATTAATCCTAGAGCATGATTTCTATATGATAAATGATAATGCCATAATAGGATGCTGAAACAGTAAAACATTGACCTAAGGAACATGACATCTAATGCATGATATGCTTGCATACAATCAGCCCTAAGCATGAATTTCTACTGCACACGTAAGAAATGTAAACATAGAAAGCATGGTATCTACCCTTTGACATGGATAATCTATATAACTACCCTTCCCTTTTGACTATCCATTCCAAAATACTTGTTTGCAAATTATTACAGGTCGGGGATTATGAATTACACAAACAAAGGAAAAATAAGAAGCTACTTCTATAGGGAGCCTTCGATTAGGCCCAGATCTTCCAAACGTCAATGCCTTCGGTGTTTCATAGCCTTTCGTAGTCCGGGTGTGTCAGAGTTCCCTAAGGACCTCAAAGGCTCCCGGGCAGTGCCCACACCCAGACATAGCAAAAGAGTTATACATGTCCAGTATGGGAAATGCCAGCCTTGTGTGTCAGAGTTTAGAGGGCACTCAAAGGGTCCCCAAACTAGTGCTCACACGAAGGGGGATGAACTTAGACTTCTAAGAGTATATGTGAGAGTGCTTTTTATTTCTTAAAAGGGTTTAAGTAAGAAAACAGTTTTGAGAAAAGGGTAAGTAAGAAAATAGTTTTGAGAAAAGGGTAAGTAAGAAAACAGTTTTGAAGAAGGAAATAGAAGCTTAACATCACACAAAGGACCAAGGATAGTCCAACAATCAAAAACAGGGGTAATGGGATTTGAGGGACAAATACAGAGCATGTGAGGGAAGACATGCAGCAGGCAAATACACACATAGACATACGATCAGAAACTCCAAAGGGTCTAGACGATTAGGGGTACAGTACAGTGCTAGGTTAGATCAACCCCTAAAACAACTAAGGCCATAGTTAAACTAATGTACCAGTCATAGGCATGTAAGAAGTAGGTGCTAAGTATACAAAAATCTGCTAGTCATAAACAAAGAAAGCCTAACTTAACATGCAGAGGGGTGTTCAGGATCCTAGATATATGCTGAATAATAAGTAAAGCAAATTGGAAGCATGTTGAATTACAACAATAGTAGAAACATGTTGGTTTGAGGACTGAAATCTAAATTACAACATATCAGTGAAATGGAGAAAGCAGTAACACAAACAGGAAAGTAGGAGATGCACAATGGTTAGCCTTGGCTTGCAACCGTCTAACTTAGAATAGTAGTAGTTAGCACAACAGAGAGAGAAAAGAGTTTTTTAATTGTGAGAGAGAGATTTTTTAACAGATCCGTTCCTGTGTGTGTCTATGTATGAATAGAGTATATATAGTTTTGAAACGAGTAGTGAAATAAGGTAAGGAGTAATAGTTTAACATAATTATATAAATAATGTTCAATCAGAATCAATCAAAGACTTGGACTCCCTTTCATTAGCGAGTCATAATTCAAACGGCACAATTAGAGTTAAATAAGGAAAAGAATCAACTATAAAACTGACCTTTACCATAAAAGGAGTACTGAGTTATATAGAAAGCAATTAAGTTTATGTACATAACACATAATTAGGGAGAGTATATGTCAGACAATCAGCAGCATATTTGTGCACATAAATATGGTATAGTACAATTTAGTTATGAAAATTAGTCCCAAGAATCACGGATGGGATTGAAAATCACAGGGACTCAATGCTAACTAAGGAAAGTATCACACAGACAAAGAAACAATTCAAAAATCAGTACAGAGTTACAAGGAAAATACACAAAGTCACATATTCATGGAAGAAATCACAGGTCTAAGGAGTTTACACAAAAAATAGTATAAATTATTGTGTGAACAATTAATAAGGCAAACAGTCAAACCCATTAATCGTTAAACAACATGTATTGAACAATATCAGAGAAACCCTAAGAAATTATTTGGAGAAACAATAAAAAATCAAAACCCTAACAACAAAACTACGGCAAGAAGTATAGACTCAGAGAGAATCCAGAAGAACACATAGATAAATAATACAGACATAAACCCTAAAAATTAGGGTTTCATCAAAATACTTAAGAGTAAAAGAGGAGATTTAAGAAGAATGTTTAAAAACATAGTGGAAATCAATATTAATATTAAAATCAGAAGATCAAACGTTTAAAAAGGGGTCAAGAAACCCTAGTTCTCAAAAATGCAGAATCGTTTGAAAAGCATCGGGGCTTTAAGAGAAAAATGGGTGAAAATCTCAGGATGAACGTAGATCTGTCATAGATCTAAGAAGATCGGAAGATCTTAGAACTAGGGTTTCCAAAGAAAACCCAAAAAGAGAAGAGAGACTTAGATATTAACGGTGTTTGGCCGGAAAATGCAAGGACCTCACTCGAACGGCCATAGGAGGCCGAAAAACATAGCATGAGACCGGAGATGGAAGTGTATTGCCTCAGGATCACTTGAAATCCTCCATCGGTGACACAGACATGAAAGGCAGAGCCATTGGGTCGAGGAGATCATAGTTTCCCGCAAGGGAGGTGGCTAAAGAAGGAGAGGCAGGGCTTGAAGAAGGGGGAAGGTTCTAGAGAGAGTCTCAGAGAGAGAGAGAGAGAGACGGTTGAGTTACGAATGAGGGGGGAAGTGAATGGAGGGGGGTAGTCGTCTAGGGTCTTAATTTGGTAAGGACTAATCTGGTCCATTGATCAGAAATGATCAACGGTCCAGATTAAAAATGAGATTGGTTTTGGCTGGCCCTAAGTAGACCGGGCCTGGTATTTGGGCTGATTTAATTAGGATTGGGGTCGGTTTGGATTTAGGCTAGAATTTAAATAGAGAGTGGCTAACTTTTAAATTTGCAATTAAAGTTAACGAAAATAATTCATAAAATATCTAATAATTACAAAAAATGAAATTGATGCTTAGTAAATTAAATTACATGATTAATAAGTACTAAATAATGCAAACGACTAATTATTGGAAAAAATATTATAAAACATATGATTAAGCTATAATTGCAAAGTTATTACAATTATAGCCAAAGAGTGCCAATTTGACTAATTATGAAATAATTTGGTCTTAATAGGATTAAAAATAATATGTTTTTGAAATCATTTGTAATGGAATTTATAATTAATTATTAGAAATGAAATACTGAATAAATTAATAAAAATATGGGAAAATTACGGAAGAATACCAATTGTTATGAAAACATGTTTTTGAAGGTTTATGTGCAATTTTAATATAATTTTAGGAAAAATTGGGTATCAACAGTTGCTATTGTTCCTGAAGCGATTGAATATGATTAAAAGAAGATAGATTGATTCGACATGGTTGAAATGGCACATTTGCGGCAGTGATCAGTTCCTTTGATGTGATTAAGTTATGCATGTGGTTTTTGCCGGTGCGTGCGTGTCTTGTCTTCCATCGTAACAGATGTCGTCTGGGAGCATTTGAGTGTTATGGCCTGTCAGGTGTAGGCGGATCCCGAAAGGGTTATGGTGGTATAGACTACTACTTAAGGATTTGCATTTTGGGTGATTGTGGGGAATTCACTCGTATGTTGAGATGGTTCTCTTGAATTGAGTTAAGTAAAAGGTTTCTATATGATGAAGTGTTCACCGTATTGGTGGTTAAGAAGTTATAATGGAAATTCTTGCGCTACCTCATATTGGCAGGTTAGGTGCGGTAAGCAGTATGTAACTGGGAGTAAGAATCGAGATTGCGATTCGGTGTTAATAAGGATGTCATGAGCTCGGAAGAGAAAGAAAAAGTGATTTGAAGGTTCAGAGTAAGCTGGTGTTATCTCCAGTCTCACCTGAGATTGATATTCGGTGGAAGAGGCTTTGTACCTTGGTTGTGAGTTCTTGATTTGTCTTACAGCGTAGTATGGCCAGTGGTGGGTGTGCAGACTTGTTGCCTTGTGTGAAAGGTCGTGGAAGCATGAAAGCGAAAAGATTTTTGTAAAGTGTGACATGTAGTCACTTGATGGATTGAAGATTTGGACTGAGTATAAAGAAGTGCAATGTTGTTTATTTGAGAAGTTATGCCTCAGAGGCGTTCAGTTTATTTGGTTGTGGATTGTGGGATGTTGTCCCGGCTATGATGGTTGTTCTTGTATTATTGAGATAAAGTGGGTTAATATGGACCCAGGTAAAAGCTATTAGCTTAGTTTGGTGTGAGCAAGGTGGATCGATGATTGTGGATGGATTTAAATATGATTATGGGTTCCGTGTGAGCCAGGCATGTTCATTTTAGTAGAGCGTTTTTCATGGAAAGGTATTAGAACAACAGTTATTGGTTCCGTCTTCATCAAATTCATGTGTTATTATGATTGTGTGGTGTGAGTTGTGAAATGGATTGATAGTTTCCTATGTGTTGAGATCCCGCGTAGTAGGGATGTTATGTGAGCAGGATAGCTCTTGAGATCCAGAGTGTATATATATATATATATATATATATATATATATCGCACCTC
>ML404614.1:0-20553 GCA_005239525.1 Nicotiana knightiana | reverse complement strand
TACATATTAACCCTTCTCATCATCACACTGTTGCGGCGTGCAACCCGATCCAAATAACATACCCGTGGCGACGTGCCAGCCGATCCACACATAAAATTTACATAAGAAGATATATATACGGAGCTGATTTTCTCACTATTATAAATTACTCAATATCGATCACAAGCACGCTAAGTGCATCATACCATCCTAGGGAGACTGATAAAGTCGTAGGCTACAAAACTCAAGAACAACTGAGGTGCGATATATATGTATATATATATATATATATATATATATATATACATATATATCGCACCTCAGTTGTTCTTGAGTTTTGTAGCCTACGACTTTATCAGTCTCCCTAGGATGGTATGATGCACTTAGCGTGCTTGTGATCGATATTGAGTAATTTATAATAGTGAGAAAATCAGCTCCGTATATATATCTTCTTATGTAAATTTTATGTGTGGATCGGCTGGCACGTCGCCACGGGTATGTTATTTGGATCGGGTTGCACGCCGCAACAGTGTGATGATGAGAAGGGTTAATATGTATTTATTTTTCTTATGTTTTATTTCCTAATTTCTGAGAAAAGTTCATATTAGTTGCGTGAGTTGAATAGCCCCTTCCTGAGTTATTTCTTATTTATCATGTTCGAGTTATGGCCTATTGGCACAATGTGATATCATGTGAGGCTGTTGGTCATGTTGGGGTAATTTGTTGTCTAAGCAGTTCATACTGGGTGAGACGGGATAATTGGATCGGGGATCAGTGCGATAAGGTTATGTGAACTATGTATTAAAGAACAAATACCATTATTCAGGTTCATAATGAAGTGATGATTCTAGTCAATATGAGGTATTCAAGGATTTGTTAACTCTGCAGTTGGGTGTGAATTCCTGCACATTTCCTCCATTGTGGTGGTATCGTCAGCATTATAGAAGGATGTATGTATATTTGTTATGAGGTGCATCGGGAGCACAAAATTCGTGAAATCTTGGCTATTAAGATTCAGGGAGTGCCATTGTGGTCAGATGATGAGTTATGCGGTGCATGGTGCTGATTCAGCAAAGGCATGTAGTCATGTTCTGGTATGTCATGTGGTAGTTGATGTTGTGTTTATATATAGGAACTAGGCCTGGCAGAGAAAATTTTTGGTATTGGAACTAGGTTCTGAGCTTATTATATGGATAAAAGAAGAAATCTTCAGATTTGATCAAGCTAATGTACTCAAATGGGTTGTGGTAGCACGGGCAGCTTCTCGAGGTGTTAAACAGTGATTTCAGGTAACTCCAGAGCAGTTCTTAGCACTTTCGAGGACGAACGTCGGTTTAAGTTGGTGAGAACGTAATGACCCGACCGGTCGATTTGAGCTCTAGCGTGCCGTTCAGGGGTTTGAAGTCATTAGCAGCTCCATTTCAGGTGTTATGCGTAGGTGTGGTCGGAATTGAATTTCGGAAAGTTTAGAGTTGGTTTGGAAAGAAAATTCTCATTTCAGAAACCTTAAGTTGGAAGAATCAACTAAGATTGGAATTTTGAGTAAACGACCTCCGAATCAGAATTTTAAGGTTCCTGCAGGTTCGTATGATGATTTCGTACTTGGGCATATATCCGGATCGGATTTTGGATAACCCGGGAGCGTTTTGGTGTATGTTGTGGAACTCAGCATTTTTGAAGAATTTCATAAATTTGGGCTTGAAGTGCATTTCAGAGTTTTGATTCCATTTGAGATTTCGAGTCTGGGAACAGCTTTGTATGGTGATTCTGGAGTTAGGAGCGCGATCGGAAGTGAATTTGGATGTCCGTAGGTCATTTTGAAGTCATTTGGCTAAAGATAGAAACTTGAAGCTTTTTGAGAAATTCGACCAGAAGTGCAAGTTTTGATATCGAGGTCGGAATGTGATTCCGAAAGTTGGAGCAGGTCTGTAATGTTGAATAAGACTTGTGTGCAAAATTTGGGGTCAATCGGACATGATTTGATAGGTTTCGGCATCGGATTTAGAAGTTGGAAATTTCTAAGTTCATAAAGTTGGGATTTGGGTGCGATTCGGGGTTTCGATGTTGTTTGATGTGATTTGAGGTTTCGATATAGAAGTCCACATTATGTTTTGGAACAAGTTGGTATAATTGGACGGGGTCTCGGGGCCTCGGGTGGATTACGGGTGGTTAACGGATCAAGTTTGGGAGGTTGAAGAAGGCTGGAATTGCTGTCATCTTGTGTGATCTGCACATGCAAGGATTTGACCGCAGGTACGGAGCCGCAGGTGCGAGAGTGGGCAGGCTTGGCTGGGATCGCAGGTGCAATGGAATTTCGGGAACAATGGGGCGCAGGTGCGATTTTGGGCTGGAGTTTAGGAAGCCGCAGGTGCGGGAGATTGGTCGCACCTATGGGAGCGCAGGTGCGGAGGTAGGACCGCAGATGCGAAAATCGTCCTGGGAAGAATGTTTTAAAACAAGGATTTGGGTTCATTTGTCTTCATTTCTTCATGGGCTTTGGCTTTTTTGGGAGGCTTCAAGGAGAGGATTCCTTCATGCATTGTCAAGGTAAGTAATTTCTTCACGTTTTTTAATTAAATACAAAATTTTATGCATGGATTAGGCATGGAAATTGGTAGGAATTTTTGAAATTATTGAAGAAACCTAGAAAATGGAAATTTGATTTTTAGCCACGAATTGAGCATGAGTATTTGAGTAAATTGTATATTTGAGTTAGTAAGGCTATAGGTAGAATATATCTTAGGAGAAATTTCGGATTCCGGGCCCGTGGGCCCGAGGGCATTATGTTCATTTAACTGAGCAGGGATTGGGAAAGTATATAATTTGAATTTGTTGTAAGTATTATGATGAATTTTCATTGCTTTTCCGTTATGTGGTAGTTTCGGAGCGTTGTGCGTCCGTTGGAGTCGTCGGAAGGGCTTGGAAGCCGGTATTGGAATTTCGGAGCGAGGTAAGTCTCCTTTTTAACTTTGTGAGGCGGAATTGTCCCCCTAGGGAATTAATTAAGTATGTGTTACTATCTGCGGGGGATATGTACGCACGAGGTGACGGGAGTCCGTGCGTAGCTACTATTATGCCATGTCCGGGTAGCCTAGGACCCACTAGCATGTCTTACCTGCTATACCTGTAATCTTGTCTGTGATATTAAAATGCTAATATAATCAAAATTTTAATTGAATGACTAAGGAAGAGTAGAGTTTATTTTTCTAAACCATCTAAAAAGAGAATTGATTTCCTTCGCGGGAAATTGTATTTCCGGATAAGGTTGTATTATTAAATATTATAGAAACTTTGCAAGTGAATTTCGAAAAAAGGGATTTAAGTACTATTTTGTGGTTTTTAAAAGAGAAATATGTCATTTATTTGGTTACTTGTTTTCCCGACGTATTCAGAGTGGAATGTTGATTGTGTATGACTGCATATGACCGCTTCGCAATTTACATTCCTCGAGCGGAGTGTTATTTCCCCCACTCTCATGGGTGCGGGCCGTACGCCACGGCGAGATTGAAAAGAAATATTATGGTTCGGGCTGTTCGACCCTCGGCACTGCACAAAGATGATTATTATGATGGCTCAAGACGGTTGTCCTTATCCCGTATGCGCATGCTAATTTGTTAAATGTTTCTTCATGATTTTTGAAGTGATAAGTTATTCTGGGGAAAACAAAGAGGAAGTTATTTATTTAAGATATTTTGGAAAAAAATAATAATGAGAAAGTGGCGATTGTTTGTTTATTTCCAGTATTTACTTGGATTTCAGTGCCTTACATATATGTTGCTTTACTACCTTTACATCCTTATCGTGTTCATCTTACACTGTTAATTAATTTGCTGGCCCTTAGTGAGTGTCAAATTCGACCTCTTGTCACTACCTCTCTGAGGTTAGACGGGAGACTTACTGAGTACACGTTATTTTTGTACTCATGCTACACTTGATGTGCATTTTTATTGCACAGGTACTTTCATAGCGATGTGGAGGCTTCGGAGACTTAGGTGAGATGCATCATCCGGAGGTGATCCGCAGCTGACGGAGTCTCTATCGTACTATATTTACTTTCAGTTTATATTCCCTTGTCCAATTTGTATTCCGGACAGGCTTTGTGATGTTTGTATAGATTGTTAGAAATTGCTCATATACTTGTGGCATCGGGTTCTGGGGTATGTTGAGCTATTTATGCTAAAGTGTAGTATTCAAACTATTGCTTTTAAATTAACAAATTTTACTTGATTAATACGTGATAAAGTGAAAGGAAACGCTTCTTCATAAATATTAAAATAGGAAAATTATTTCAATAAATTAATGATTGGCTTGCCTGACAATGGTGTCCGGCGCCATCGCGACCTTAAGGATTTTGGGTCGTGACACCTAGTCTAAGGGAATAGGTAAGCCCAACATTTCCACTGAACAACAACAATAATAAAGGAATTATAACAGGCTCAATATTGACATCTTGATAGAGTTTATAATTTTCCAAAATCCGGTAAATAAAAGTCATAAGCTCTACGAAATCTCTATCAAATCTAAATACAACTGTCTAGGAATAAGTAAGTACAGTTGAATAGAAATTAAACAGGAAGGTGACTCTGAAGCTTGCTAACACAGCATCAGATTAACTTGACTCTCCTCAGCAATGATCTGCGCAGCTACTAACAACAATAACCTGGATCTGTACACAAAAATGTGCAGAAGTGTAGTATGAGCACACCACAGCAGTGCCCAGTGAGTATCAAGACTAACATCAGTGAAATAGTGACGAGGACTAGTCAAGACACCACTGGTCTAATAAGTAAAAAGGCGTAAATGTATAAATGACCAAAAAATAATATCTATCTAAAGATGTTTCAATATAATTAATGATATGATCGAATAATACAGAAGAAAATTCAACAATTATGATCAACGGACAACATAATAGAAATATGCAAAGAGAATGGAAAGAATGCAATCCAAATGGCGGGAATCACAACCCAATAAAAGCACTAGCAACTCAGCACTCCATCAATTTATTCACGTCAGGCCTTAGCCAATAAAATCAATAAAACTAGTCAAACCTTCGAGTGAAAACCTTTAAATCATGAGTTTAGCTCGAAAGCTTTAAAGATATAATCATTTCGGAATAGAGAAATTTCTTCTATGAAAAATACCTTCTCTGAATGTATATTTTTATATTTTTATAAAGAGAAATCTTTAAAACATAGTCTCTTCAAAATATGTGGGGTTCAAATATACTTTCCCAAATACTGCTCTTTCAAATGTCATGAAAATACGTGGTGTTCAAATATACTTTCCCAAATACTGCTTTTTCAAATATCATTTTTCTGCATGACAAATACTTTTCAAATATACTTTCGATATAGAAGTCATTCAGACATAACTTTTCATCGAGATAATTGCTTTTCCGCTATACTTTTCAATATATATATATATATATATATATATATATATATCCAAACCTCCTAAATGATAAAACCACCGAAACTCAGTCCGCAACTCAGAATTTATCATGCAATGTAGTACAGGGGGAAAGCTCCCGGAATCTCGTCCGTAGTCCCAGTTTAAATATGCGATGCACTACAGGGGGGGAAACCCCAGGATCTCTGTCTGTAGTCCCAATTTAAATATGCGATGCAGTACAGGGGGAAAGCTCCTGGATCTCTGTCTGTAGTCCCAAATTATATATGCAATGCAGTACAAGGGGAAAGCTCTCGGATATTTGTCCGTAGTCCCAATTTAAATATGCAATGAAGTACATGGGGAAAGCTCTCGGATCTCTGTTCATATTCCCAATTTAAATATGCAATTCAGCCACTGACGAAAACAACTAGAATGCGACAGAAACAACATATATTGCCACAGCCGACGCAAAAGCAAACAAGATAAATGCAAAGTGCGATGAGCAAATCAATACAAAGACATAAATCACACAAATAATAAAAATTCACTCATAAGAAGTAGCCACTGAAAGGAATGCCAAGCACAAAGAGAAAACATCATAATGAGGGGAAAACAAGGCAAATATAGCAATGATTCTATATATTCAAGTTCGCAATCAAGAAACCAAATCATCCCAGCAAAGGAATCAGCTATAACCAATCTCACGTAGACAATTAGCTTCATCGAATAAACCCAGTTTGAACAAATGCTCAGTAAAGAGGCAGCATCAAAGAATACAATCAACATGGGCGGTCATCAATTAAACCTAAGTAGTACTTAAGAGGAAAGTCATTTAAAACCTAATGTACAACTCACGGGCATGCTTGACCAACGTATAGATATTGCAATTACTTGTTAGACATTTATAGGGCGAGATTATACTAGTTTTAGTCACATAGGCAGCGTATGAATAAAGACATAGTATAACTGTAGGAAAAAAAAGTCTTCATTTAAGTCAATTAAGATCATATAAGAAACAAGGAATGCTAGGCAAGTACTTCTAATTTGAGCAGGGAGAGATGAAACTAGAAACCAGGAATTCAAATATAACAATTTTAATTCATACGCGGGGAACATAAGGACATAAAAATCCCTAAAGGGCAATCTATTTGCAAATAAGTCTGAGTACGCACTCGTCACCTCGCGTACGCGGACTACAACCAACATAGAAGACTCAGTCCTAATCAGTAGTTCCCCCTCAAAGACGACAACCCGGTACTCAAAAATAGACTTCTCGGGGGGGAAGGCCTCCGGACGGCTCAAAATCAACTAAAACAACTTCAAAATACATATAAAACGTATAAGGAACGATTCCGAATAATAAAGTTACAATCTTTGCAAATTTATAAAAATCGACCCAAAAGTCGACCCCCGGGCCTGCACCTCGGAACCCAAAAAATTTTATAAATTCCAATTACCCATTCCGATACAAGTTCACCCATACTAAATTTATCCAATTCCGATAACATTTGGTCATTCAAATCATGAATTTTCATTTTTTGAAGTTTTCTTTCAAAACCCACAATACCCTCAACCCAAATCACAAATTAAATGATAAAAACAAGAACTAATTCATGAAATATATTTAATTCTAGTGGAAGAACACATACCCATTCGATTTGTGTGAAAACCCCTCAAAGAATCGCCCAAAACCGAGTTCTAAAAGTCAAAATATGTCAAAAATGGTGAAACCCCGATTTTTGGAACTTTATATTTTGCTCAGTGATTTAAGGCATTGCGATCGCGGACACAAGGACGCGATCGCATAGAAGAAAAAATGTTGTTGGCAAAAAGGTACTATGCGATCGCGAATGGGCTGATGTGATCGCATAGAAGAGACTTATGGACACTTCCCAGGTGATATGCGATCGCAGGTGCCCAAATGCGATCGCGTTGAAGATTTTCTCCCAGCCCAATTCCCTATTGTGTGATCGCGTAAGACTGGAAGCGAACACAGAGGGTAATACTGGTAGAACTATGCGATCGTGGACCATGTAGTGCGATCGCGATGAAGAAAAAATGGGCGGATTAAAGAAACACTACGCGATCGCGGCTACTCCTATGCGATCGCATAGAAGGAAAACATAAGGCGAATTTCAGTTGTTCAAAAATAAGGAAAATGGACTCGACAACCATCCGAAACACACCTGAGGTCCCCGAGACTCAAACCCATATATGCACACAACCTCTACAACATCCTACGGACTTATTCGCGTAATCAAATCACCAAAATAACATCATAAACATTGAATTAAACCTCAAAATCAATGAAATTTCTCAAAACTTCTTTAAACATCAAATTTTGCATTAAACCTCAAAATCAATGAAATTTCTCAAAACTTCTTTAAACATCAAATTTTGCATTAAAGGTCCAAATCACGTCAAACTAAGTCCGTTTCTTACCAAATTTCACCGATAACACATATAAGTCATATCGAACCTGTACCGGGCTCCAGAACCATGATGGGGGCCCGATATCATAGGTTTCACCTCAAATTTCATTTTTAAAAACTTTTATATTTTTCAGAAAACAATTTTCTTTAAAAATTTATTTCGTGGACTTGGGACCTCGGAATTCGTTTCGGGCATACGCCAAAGTCCCATATTTTTCGACGGATCCTCTGGGACCATCAAATCACGGGTCTGGGTCCGTTTACCAAAAATGTTGACCGAAGTCAACTTTATTCAAATTTCTAATACAAAATTATCATTTTTATCAGTTTTTCACGTAAAGGCTTCCCGGCTACACGCCTGGGCTGCGCATGCAAATCGAGGTGAGACAGAAGGAAGTTTTCATGACCTCGGAACACAGAATTAGCTAGAAATATACGGGATGACCTTTTGGGTCATCGCAATCTCCCCCTCTTAAACAAACGTTCGTCCTTGAACGTGCCAAGATTTACTTTGAACTCATCCAATCACTGATTGGGCACTTCCAACACACCCGCGGGTGATCTCACATCACCCCAACCTACATAAGCCTGATGACACCATCACAACTGCCATATAGCCTTCTCATCATCATCGATAAGCCTCATACCTCAATTCCTCACTTTCTACTCATTTCCAAAAAGACCCAATACTAAATCCATATCCGGCATTAGCCTCAACCAGCTGCATCAACTCAAGTCTACACCCATAAGGCATGACCCCACAACATAGCACATCACACATAGGCTCAATAGCACTTTTGATCACCATAACTGTCCGAAAGCAACTCAACATTGGAAATTAGTCCCACATATGGAAGAACTCTGTTCCCAAATCCCATAATATCGATAAAGATGCAATAAACACGAATACCTCATCATTAGACACCCGAATCACCGAGTCATAGCTAACACCACCGGGCACACATCCCGCAAGGTAAACTAAAGAAGCACATAATGAAATGACTGAGTATGAAAAATAGAAGTATATAAAGGTACTGTCAAACAAGCCCATATGAATAACTCTCTATTAATACTGAATTACCAAAAGAAATATAACAAGGAAGGAGCAAAGCATATGAACAAATCACAAGGATTCCCTCCTGATAAAAATTCCATCGCGGTACTCAGCCCGGTCCAAACATATAAAATCACAAAGAAGCACGAGGGTCTCGCCCTCAACTCTATGACACATGTTGAATATATATCATACCAATAGAGATCTCTCGCTAATTCATCTCGGCTAAAAAATGCATAGCGCTCACTTACTCACATCTCAATGGAGTATCAAATCACAGCTCGAAAACAAAATACTTAGGAGAATCACATAAAGCTTACCAGGAGGGATGACATGGACTCACTTCCAGTTTCACCACTAGAAAGGATGAATAAAACAATGATGGACACGGGCTACTGCTCATAGAATCTCCCAACAGGAGCAAGCACAAAAATCGAGTGCAAAACATGCAACTCACTTATAAATGAAACAACAAATAATGGAAATTCGTCCTGACCAACAGGACTATGGTGAAATACAATGGTACCCTACTTTAGCACACCAAGACATGCCTGGGTGATAATATTTGGCACAACGGCCTCTAGCCTATTTTATGCAACACATCAATGGGTCGGGCCTCCCCCTCTTAGGCACCCTCTATCCACCTGAATAACCTACTATAACTCTCCTACCTGAATCCTGGAACAATCTTTCACCCTGTGGCTAACATCTCCACACTGAAAATAATCTCTCTGCCGATGTGGCTGTGAAAAACGTACAATACGGATCCTCTGAGACCCATGAGTACCTGAAACGCTCCCATGCGAAGCTGGTAATGCAAACTGAACTGGCTGACCCACAAAACCTCTACTGTGGGGGTACCCTGCTTGCATATAAAGGACTAGTGGATTTCTCCGATCTATGAGGCCTCCTTGCCTCCCTCAAAATATCTCTGAAAACTCAATCCATGCTAGTAAAGCTAACTCGGCCAGGTTACCACAACTCATATGCCACCACTAATCAATCCACTACCCTGAATCTGAGACATGACAAAAGCAATCCCGCTCGTCTCCACAACACCCGAAATGCGAAGAATATAGTGATACTCCCCCAGTAAACCCGGGACACCATCTGCCGCCAATCCACTAAAAGATAGAAGGGTTGTACTTCCTGTACCTCTCAAGTCCAAGGTATTCTCCCTCTGATGCTCTGCCCTAACTATGGGCTGAATTGAAATCACGTGTCGTGCTACCATGACAACTGGAACCTGACCAATATGATCTCACTGCTCTGCAATGTAGACGGTGGGAGTCTCAACTCCTCCTCTTATCCGTGTAATGGCCGGTAATGGCCGGTGAATCAATCTCGCCTGAGTCAATGTAATACATATACTCAAAACTGCGCTCAGGTCTCCTGAAGTTCGGGGTGGACACAGGCATCCCCAGTACCTGTCCCCCAACTAGACCTACTGGCGACTCCTCAAGGGCTGCTCTGGTAGGCATCTTAACTGCGACACGTGCTCCTTGTTGGCCTCTGTCTCTAATCCTTGTGACGCTTTCTTCGGATAGCATCATCAGGAACCGCAGCTCGTATCCTCATCATCAGTGAGAGAATGAAACGATAATTTCAAATTTCAAGATCAATAAACTCGCACGATAGGAACCTAGAGCTCTTATATCGTAGCCTCTCCAAGATAAGTACACACGTCTCTGTACCGATCCTCAAGGATCTAGCAAACTCGCTTATGGTTCGTAGCACCTATGAACAAAGAGCTCTGATACCAATTTGTCACGACCCAAATTTCTCTCTGTTGGGTATCGTGATGGAGCCTAGTCTTAGGGACTAGGCAAGCCCAACATTTCCACTGAAAAACAACAATAATAAGGAAATTATAACAGTCTCGATATAGACATCTTGACAGATTTTACAATTTCCCAAAACCCAGTAAATACAAGTCGTAAGCTCTACGAAATCTTTTTATCAAATCTAAATACAACTGTGTAGGAATAAGTATGTACAGTTGAAAAGAAATAAAACAGGAAGGTGACTCTGAAGCCTGCGAACGTAGCATCAGGTTAACTTGAGTCTCCTCAGCAATGATCTGCGCAGCTACTAACAACACTAACCTGGATCTGCACACAAAAATGTGCAGAAGTGTAGTATGAGCACACCACAGCGGTGCCTAGTAAGTGTCAAGACTAACCTCGGTGAATTACTGACGATCACTAGTCAAGACACCACTAGTCTAATAAGTAAAAATGCATAAATGTATAAATGACCGAAACATAATATCTATCTAATGATTTTTCAATATAGTTAACGATACAATCGAATAATACGGAAGGAAATCCAATAATTACGATCAATGGACACCATAATAGAAATACGCAAAGAGAATGTAAAGAATGCAATCCAAATGGCGGGAATCACAACCCAATAAAACCACCAGCAACTCAGCACCCCATCAATTTATTCACGTCAGGCCTTAGCAAATAAACACAATAAAACTAGTCAAACCTTCGAGTGAAAACCATTAAATTGTGAGTTTAGTTCGAAAGCTTTAAAGATAAAATCATTTCGGAATAGAGAAATTTCTTCTTTGAAACATACTTTCTCTAAATGTATATTTATATATTTTTATAAAGAGAAATCTTTAAATCATAGTCTCTTCAAAATACGTGGGGTTCAAATATACTTTCCCAAATACTGCTCTTTCAAATATCATCAAAATGCGTGGTGTTCAAATATACTTTCCCAAATACGGCTTTTTCGAATATCATTTTTTTGCATGACAAATACTTTTCAAATATACTTTCAATATAGAAGTCCTTCAGACATAACTTTTCCTAGAGATAATTTCTTTTCAACTATACTTTTAAATATGTATGTATATATATATCTCCTCAATGATAAAACCACCGAAACTCAGTCCGCAACTCAGAATTTGTCATGCAATGCAGTACAGGGGGAAAGCTCCTGGAATCTCGTCTATAGTCCCAATTTAAATATGCGATGCAGTACACGGGGAAAGCTCTCGGATCTCTGTCCGTAGTCCCAATTTAAATATGCGATGCAGTACAGAGGGAAAGCTCCCGGATCTCTGTCTGTAGTCCCAATTTATATATGCAATGCAGTACAGGGGGAAAACCCCCAAATATTTATCCGTAGTCCTAATTTAAATATACAATGCAGTACAGGGGGAAAGCTCTCGGGTCTCTGTTCATATTCCCAATGTAAATATGCAATGCAACCACTGAGGAAAACAACCAGAATTCGACAGAAACAACATATATTGCCACAACAGGCGCAAAAGCAACCAAGACGAATGCAAAGTGCGATGAGAAAATCAATACAAAGACTTAAATCACACAAATGGTAAAAACTCACTCATAAGAAGTAGCCACTGAAAGGAATGCCAAGCACAAAGAGAAAACAGCATAACGAGGGGAAAACAAGACAAATATAGCAACGATTCTATATATTCAAGTTCACAACCAAGAAACCAAATCATCCCAACAATGGAATCAGCTATAACCAATCTCACTTAGACAATTAGCTTCATCGAATAAACTCAGTTTGAACAAATGCTCAGTAAATAGGCAGCATCAAAGAATACACTCAACATGGGCGGTCATCAATTAAACCTAAGTAGTACTTAATAGGAAAGTCATTTAAATCCCAATGTACGACTCACGAGCATGCTTTACCAACATATAGATGTTCCAATTACTTGTTAGGCATTTATAGGGAGAGATTATACTATTTACTTGTTAGACATTTATAGGGAGAGATTATACTAGTTTTAGTCACATAGGCAGTGTATGAAGAAAGATATAGTATAACGGTAGGAAAATCAAAGTCTTCATTTAAGTCAATTAAGATCATATAAGAAAGAAGGAATGATAGGCAAGTACTTCTAATTTGAGCAGGGAAAGATGAAACTAGAAATCAGAAATTCAAATATAACAATTTCAATTCATACGCGGAGAACATAAGAACCTAAAAATCTCTAAAGGGCAATCTATTTGCAAATATGTCCGAGTACGCACTCGTCACCTCGCGTACGCGGACTACGATCAACATAGAAGACTCAATACTAATGGGTAGTTCCCCCACACAAGGTTAGGCAAGATACTTACCTCAAAGACGACAACTCGATACTCAAAAAAATAGACTTCTCGTGCAGTAAGGCCTCCGGACGGCTCAAAATCAACTAAAACAACTTCAAAATACATATAAAACGTATAAGGAACTATTCCGAATAATAAAGTTTCAATCATTGCAGATTTATAAAAATCGACCCAAAAGTCGACCCCGAGCCCGCACCTCAGAACCCGAAAAATTTTACAAATTCCTACATCCCATCTCGATACGAGTTCACCCATACTAAATTTATCCAATTCCGATAACATTTGGTCATTCAAATCATGAATTTTCATTTTTTTTTTGAAGTTTTCTTTCAAAACCCACAATCCCCTTAACCCAAATCACAAATTAAATGATAAAAACAAGATATAATTCATGATATATTTAATTCTATGGGAATAACACTTACCCATTCGATTTGTGTGAAAACCCCTCAAAGAATCGCCCAAAACCGAGTTTTAGAAGTCAAAATATGTCAAAAATGGTGAAACCCCAATTTTTGGAACTTTATATTCTGCTCAGTGAGTTAAGGCATTGCGATCGCGGACACAAGGACGCGATCGCATAGAAGAAAAAATATTGCTAGCAAAAAGGAACTATGGGATCGCGAATGGGCTGATGTGATCGCATAGAAGAGACTTATGGACACTGCCCAGGTGATATGCGATCGCAGGTACCCAAATGCGATCGCGTTGAAGATTTTCCCCCAGCCCAATTCCCTACTGTGTGGTCGCGTAAGACTGGAAGTGAACGCAGAGGGTATTACTGGTAAAGCTATGCGATCGCGGGCCATGTAGTGCGATGGCGGTGAAGGAAAAATGGGCGGATTAAAGCAACGATATGCGATCGCGGCTATTCCTATGTGATCGCATAGAAGGAAAATATAAGGAAAATTTCAGCTGTTCAAAAATAAGGAAAATGGACCCGACATCCATCTAAAACACACCTGAGGCCCCCGGGACTCAAAACCACATATGCACACAACCTCTACAACATCCTACAGACTTGTTCGTGTAATGAAATCACCAAAATAACATCATAAACATTGAATGAAACCTCAGAATCAATGAAATTTTTCCAAACTTCTTTAAACATCAAATTTTGCATTTAAGGTCTGAATCACGTCAAACTAAGTCCGTTTCTTACAATATTTCACAGATAATACATATAAGTCATATCAAACCTGTACCGGGCTCCGGAACCATGATATGGGCCCGATCTCACAGGTTTCACCTGAAATTTCATATTCAAAAATATTTATATTTTTCATAAAATAATTTTCTTTAAAAAGTCATTTCTCAGACTTGGGACCTCGGAATTCGATTCCGGGCATACGCCCAAGTCCCATATTTTCCTACGGACCCTTCGGGACCGTCAAATCATGGGTCCGGGTCCGTTTACCAAAAATGTTGACCGAAGTCAACTTTATTCAAATTTCTAATACAAAATTATCATTTTTCACATAAAGGCTTCTCGGCTACACGCCCGGGCTGCGCACTCAAATCGAGGTAATCCAGAAGGAGGTTTTCACGACCTCGGAACATAGAATTAGCTAGAAATATATAGGATGACACTTTGGGTCATCACAGACACAAATTTTACTAAACTTGTTGTAGAGGTTTCAAATAAGCATTTAAGACACGTAGACATGCGAAATTAGACTAAACAAGATAACTACACATGCTGGTATAACTCATTTAAGGTGTAACATGCTACTACTTAGTGAAAACTGAGTTTTTACAATAACTAGCCCGTGTACGCACTCGTCACCTCGCATACACGGCGCTCACATATCACAGAAGTATCACAACAGTACCAAATTTTAAGGGTATTTCCCCCACACAAGGTTAGGCAACTACTTAGCTTGAACCGAGCTCAATCAATCAGTAAGATTCGTTTTCCATGATTTTTTGACTCTGAATGGCCCAAATCTAGAAAAAAGCACTTACATACCATAAATATAACCGTAAGAAACTAATCTAATTAATGTAATAACGACTTAAACAAGAAATTAGAAAATCCCCTAAAAGTCGACCATGACCCACGTATCGAAATTAGGTAAAAGTCACAAAATAGAACGCCCATTCACCCATGAGTTCACTCGTATAAAAATTACGCAAATCCGTTGCCAAAATCTCAATCAAAACCCAAAAATTTGGTTGAAGAACTTTTCCCATTTTTTCCAATTTTCTCAACCCAAATACAAAATTAAAGGATGGAATCAACTATAGATTAATGAAATATAACCATAATGGAGTCAAGAATCATTACCTAATAGCTTCCTCTTAAAATCCCCCAAAATTTCGTCGAAATCCGAGCTCTCTATCTCAAGTTTTGATAAAAATGGCCTAACCCTCGTTTTTGAAATGTTTATAACTGCCTAGTGATACCTTCTTCGCGAATGCGGAAGGATCCTCATGTTCGTGAAGCACAAAATCGCTTCAGTCCAAAAGTCTTCATCGCGAACGCGAAGCTTATTCAGCTCGACCTTACGCAAACGCGGGACCATCATCGCTAACACGTAGGCAATTTGCATGGAGACTCATTTGACCAACTTTCTCTATGCGAACACGGGACCCTCATCATGAACGCGTAGACTTATTACCTTAGAGCTTCACGAACGCGGGACCTTCATCACGAATGCGAAGAACAAATCCTCTCCAACCTCCAATTCCTCTTTGCGAACGCGGAACTCTCCTCATGAATGCAAAAAAGGAAACTAGTAACTTGAAACACCATAAATTCTGCAACTTCAACAAGTCCAAATTGATCTGTTGACCACCCCGAATCTACCCGAGGTCGTTGGGACATCAACCAAACATTTACCAACAAGTATTATAACATCATACGAACTTAGTCGAGCCCTAAAATCACATCAAACAATCTAAATACACGAATCACCCTCTAATTCAAACTTAATAAACTTTGAAACATCAACTTCTACTCCAACATCCGGATGCCAAAACCTATCAAATCACGTCCAACTGACCCACATTGTGCACACAAGTTATAATTGAAATTATAGACCTACTCCAACTTCTGGAATCAGAGTCCAACCACGATATCAAAAAGTCCACTTCCGATCAAACTTCCCAAAAATTTAACTTTCACCATCTCAATCCTAATTCAGTTACAGACCTTAAATTCACAATCCGGACATGCTCCTAAGTTCAAAATCACCCAACGGAGCTAACGGAACCGACGAAACTCCATTCCGGATTTGTCTTCACACAGTTCCAACTACGGTCAAAATACTAGAACTTAAGTTCCCGTTTTAGAGACTAAGTGTCCCAAATCACTCTGAAACCACAAACAAAACCTCCCAGCAAGTCATATAAGTATAAAAATATAAGGGAAAGAAATAAATAAGGGATCGGGGCTAATACTCTCAAAATGATCGACCGGGTCATTACATCCTCCCCCTCTTAAAAAAATCATTCGTCCTCGGACGAGTATAGAGACATACCTAAAGTGGTGAAAAGATAAGGATAACGACTGCACATATCATACTCTGTCTCCCAAGTAGCCTCCTCGATTGGTTGATCGCTCCACTGAACCTTCATGGAAGAATTGTTCTTTGACCTCAGCTTTCGAACTTGCCTATCCAAAATAACCACCGGCTCCTCAACATAAGATAAATCCTTGTCCAACTGGACTAAGCTGAAATCCAACACATGAGACAGATATGTGATACTTTCGAAGCATAGAAACATGAAATACCGGATAGACTCTTGCTAGGCTAAGAGGCAAGGAAAACTTGTAAGCAACCTCCCCAACACGTCGCAACACCTCGAATGGGCCAATAAACCTTGAGCTCAACTTGCCCTTCTTTCTGAACCTTATAACACCCATTAGGGGTGACACTCGGAGCAGGACCCACTCTCCAACCATGAATGCAACATCACAAAACTTCTGATCTGCATAAATCTTCTATCTGGATTGGGCTGTGCGAAGTCGATCATGAATCACCTTAACCTTCTCTAGAGCATCCTGAATATAGCCGGGCTCGAACCAACCCACTGGAGACTGACACCAAAAACTTGTTGCTCCCAAATGCACACACAAGTATATGTGGTCATACAAGTATAGGATTGTAAGTCCAGATATCGTACCCACAGGGACGTGATTAACTATCAACTAAATTAAACCCAAACAATTAATCTATTCAAGCAATTTTTTTAAAGTATGAATATTTAACTAAAACTAATCTAGAATAGTAAACTATGAAATTAAAGGAAACAAGTCTGCAATCTTAGATATTAATTCAATGGGAGAAAATATTCTAGAGCTATGCGTTAGCTAACAATCCCGTTGAGTTTTTCCACTTAAATTGTCTAATTAATTTTACTAGTTTATTTATTGACCGGGTTAATATTACTCGTAGCCTTCTCCCGAAGTACTACTCATCTATTCAAGCTAACCTAACACCTATATTCCTATGGAATTAGAATTAACAAGGACACATTAATAATTCCTGTATAGTAACCAAGCAAGGAGATTAGGTATATACCTATCCGAACAGAAAATCCATTCTCGATGCTCCAATTCAAGATCTTGAACTACTCAATCTTATATGCAATCTAGAATTCCCTCTCCCAAGTTCAATCCTAGATTCGTAGATAGTATTAAATTGGTGATCAAGCAATCAACTAATTAAGCGTAATATTGAATAAATAAATCAATATGATAATATAATAAGAATAATTCAAGCTTCAAACTACAACGTTCATGTAGCACCCAAAATACTAGAACTAATAAACTATGAGATTAAAAGAAGAGAAGAGAATAAAAACTAGTTAGAAGCCTCCTCCAAAGCATAGTGTGAGTTCCTCCCTTCCAAAGTGGCGTGTTCTCCTCTCTAAAATATGTTAGATCCCCTCCAAATTAGGTTTAGAGCCCTTTTTATATGAGTTGGGGCCGTGTAGGGTCGAAATAACCTTGTACCAAACAAAATAGGAAAAATCCAGTCACGCAGGGTCTGCGTTAGCGCCTCACGCTGGTCGTGGCGCTGAAAGCAGTACGTTTTTTTTTTTTTTGACGTTGCTATTTCAATTTTGCTTTGAATTGTAACTTCCTCTTTTCTTGTCTTCCACTTGGGGGGACAAAACCAAATGGTGTTCCACCTTTTTTTAATTCTTTTATTTTTTTTCTTTTTCTTCCGTGTTTTATTCAATTTCTCGCCAAATCACTTAATCTTCACACCACTTTATCCCTACACAGTTAAAATATAATATTAAGCACAATTAATACTCAAAAGATGATTAATGTTCCATATGTGAGGTAGTAATGGTTAAATATATGCATTTTGGCGGAACATCACCTACCATACAGAGCCTCATCCGTATTTGAAATGACCCGGTATGTCGTTACATAGAATCTACATTTATATTTACTGTTATTGCCTCATCATAACTTGGTTAAACTATTCTTGATGTGTTAGAGTTGGCAGGCTCGGAATCGGAATAATTATAATGAGAATTTAGTCAGTTAGTCTTTAAAAATAGTTTTAGAGTTAGAAAAGCAAACTGAGAGTTGACTTATTGGTAAACAACCTCGGAATGGGGATTTTATGGTTTGGATAGCTTCGTTAGGTGATTTAAGGCTTAGGAGTGTATTCGGAATATTTTTGTGAGGACCGGTATAGAATTAGGTTTGATTGGGCGAAAGTTAGTTTTTGGTAATTTTTGGTCGGCAGTGGAAATTAGGCTATCAGGGTTGGAATGGAATTCCGCCAACTGGAACAGGTTTGTAATGTCATTTTGGATATGTCTGCAAAATTTTGGGTCAATCGGAGTTGTTTTGGATAGTTTCGGCATCGTTGGTAGATTTTAGAAATTTCAAAGTTCTTAGGCTTGAATTTAGCGTGATTTTGGTGTTTTGATGTTATTTTTAGTGTTTCGGGAGTGCAACTAAATTTTAATGATCATATATGATACATTGGTATATTTGGCTGGGGTCCCAAGGGGCTCGGAATTGATTTCGGATGGTTAACGGGAATTTCGGAGTTGGAAATATGCAGCAAATCTGCTGCTGGTGCACCACTGCTGGGGTGGTCGAACCTACAGAAGGAGGACTGTAGGCGTGAGGTCCGCAGGTGCGAAGACCTTGCGTAGGTGCGGATTTGGCTGTTCGTGAAGGGGTCACAGGTGCGGGCTAGTAGTAGCACCTGCGAAAGCGCAGGTGCGAAGAAGCAACCGCAGGTGCGAAGAAGCAACAGCAGGTGCGGAAATCGAGGGTATAAGTCATATGAGCAGGTGTGCACCTGGGACCGCAGGTTCTCTAATAAGGCCGCAGGTGCGGAACCCCTGGGCAGAAAGTATATATTAAAACCCTACGCGGCCATTAAACCTTTTAACATCATTTTTGAACGGGAAAAGAACTTGGAGTCGATTTTGAAGAGGGAATATCAGTGTTCTTCATTGAGGTGAGTATTTTGGACCCGAAAACTCGATTATATGTGATTAAGGAACATAATATAAGTGTTTAATTCATGAAAATCAATAGAAAAAGGTGGTGTTAGGGCATGAGAATTTGAGACCTTTAGGGATCGATTTGAGGGGTCAAACGAACTTCTATTTTAGCGTTCTTTACGTGTACGGACTCATGAGATGATGAAGAACATTTTGGTATAAATTTGTTGAGTTTTGAGATGCGGGCCGGGGGTCGGGTTTTGGCTAAACTCGATTTTATGCTAAAATTGGTACTTTTCAATTGGAATTCATTCCTTAAGCATAATTTGATGATAAAAATCTGAACATGGTAGATTTGGAGTGCTCAGATGTTGATTCGAGAGGCAAGCGGGTTACAGAGTAGCTTTTCGGGCTAGTTTGAGGTAAGTAATGTCTTTGGAAATATATTCCTTTTTAGGCAACTATTGAGTTGCGAACCCGATTTTTAAAGCCTATGCTTAATCGTATTGATATACTTTGGTATAATTTGGGTTGCAAGCCATGTTTGGGGCCTAGTGCTAATCTGTTTACCCCGTGGGGGCTGTTTTTACTATTTTCCTCACTTGATATGTTATGATTTTCACTCAGTCTTTTCTTGAAAATTGTTTTGACACTCAGAGTATTTTGATATTATTTCTTGAAAAAAAAATGAAACACTGTTTTGGGTCGAGAACCCGGTATAATGATGGCCCGAGTGGCATGTTGAGAGTGTCTACCTAAGTAAGGTTGCGGGCCAATATTGTGAGGATGTTATGGTACGTGAGTGGCCGATGGCCAATATTGTGAGTGATTTATGCCATGATGTGGCTGGCCGAGGGCCAATATATTGAGTGATTTATGTCACGATGTGGCTTGTTATAGCTCTTGGACCTTAGGAGCCCCTCCAGAGTCTGTACCCCCCCAGTGAGCGCAGGTACCTACTGAGTGCGAGTGACGCCCGCGGGGCTGATGCTGAGTGACTGTTAGGTTGCCTGCTGGGCTGCTACTGAGTGACTGTGAGGTTGCCTGCTGGGCTAATACTGAGTGATGGTGAGGTGCTGAGGGAAATTGTTACGAAAAATGATTATGGCCCGAGGGGCAGATTTATGATGATTTTACTGAGTTTTTGACTGTGATTCAC